>JBAHVQ010000417.1:97446-122691 GCA_036872915.1 Nanipora kamurai | reverse complement strand
ATATATATACATACATAATGTACGACAAAAGGATAAACTTGAATTACTTCATTTAAACTTTAAACACTACAAATTTGTACTGATTAAACTTTTAAAGGAAGTAATTGAAGTTTGTCCTTTTGCCGTACTTTTCCGCTCTACCCTGGTATCGAGCACTCCATTCATATGGTTCTGAACTTGCTACTTGTCTATATATATATATATACCCGTTGAAAAGAATTCTGAACAAAATCATATGTATAAACACAGAGTCTTTATGTCACACTCCTTGGGTTAGAAGGTGCATCAAATCGTCCATACCACTTTACTATTGTTAAAAGTGTATTTTAAGTACATTAAATTGAGAAACAAAGGTTTTGTCCGACAAAGTTAGACAAAAACTTGTTACATACGTATAGGTATATATATGCCGGATTTGTTCATAAATTTTTTTTTGATCGGTGTATGTCTGTCTCTCTATCTCTATCTCTCTCTCTCTCTCGATATATATATATATATATATATATGTGTGTGTGTGTGTGTGTGTGTGTGTGTGTGTGTGTGTATGTATATATGTATATATGTTACTATCAGCAAATTCTCACCATCAGCAAATTCTGAACTCCAGTTCTTATTGATGGACCAATTATTTGGTCAACAAATGCTTTAATTTCTGCACATTTCACAAAATTAAGCCAGTGTTGAATCTCTTGCTTATGTCGAACAACTGCCTAGAGAGTGTTAATCAGAAAGAAATTAACATTACTTCAAACTGAGGAAGCTTACAAGTATTTTTAAGTGCATATTAGTAAGAATTACTAAGACTATGACGACTAGCATGACATGGTTGTACAATGACAATTGCAATAATTTCTAAGGCAACGCCTAAACTCCGAGAAAGAGGTGCGCAGAGTTAATCCCACTCTGGGATTGCTAGAACCAGGAGAAAGCTGGCTTGGTAGGCTGGGGCCTAATCTCGGCCTTATGCCCAGGGTAACCAGATGCTGTAGCCACTGCGAAGGGATTTTTATCCACAAGCTACGAGGTACGTATTGCAGTCCTTTTCAGAAAGAAAAAAAAATACTGAATAAATTGACAATTATAGAGAAAATAGGATTCTCCAGTAACTGCCTATAATGGAATCATCAAAAGAAGAAAGCAATCCCAAGGACAGGAAGTCTGTTTTGATCAGCAAGAATTTTAAGGACTTCCCGGAAGCGAGAGTTATTACTAAAGATGTAGTAAAAATCGCGCAATTCTTTCATCAACAGATCATTCACCTTTTTCTTCATGTTTCCAAATGACCGATCCCACTTAACTAGAACCCAGTACTACCACCATTAACTTAGCGAAACTGACATAACAAGCTGATATGGCGTTTGACCGGGAGCTTTTGTAATCTTGTTAGTGTTCTGAGTTTCCATGAAATCTTTACATAATATAAAACTAATGTTGAAATAAATTTTAAAATGTAAATAAAATACAGTCCTTCTCTAAGATAAAACATGATTTTGAAAATTTACGGTATCATGTCTGATTTTATTGTCTAATCTCCATCAATGTTATACCTGTCCATCAAATTTGTCGACAATTACATTTCCCAGGATGAACAAACCACTCTAAAATGAAAATGCAGTGGTTTAAAAATTAGTTTATGACAAAATATTAAAAAAACTGTCAAAAATTACTATTTAGGGTCCAGTTATACAAAACTCTTAATTACCTTTTAATTATCATTTGGATGAATAAATAATAGTTAAATTATCATAAGCTGATCCTTACTGCTTAAAATTAGCACTAATTATGATAAAAGTGAATCACCTTTTCATACAACCGGACCCTGACTATTGGGTGGGATTTGGGCATGAGATTAGCCTCTGACTTTCAATTAATAAACTGCAGGGAATGCAGAGTAGGTTTTAAAACGGGGATTTGTGGATTGGGTAAATGTTACACGAAAAAAAGCTCTGAAACGGCCGAATACGTCTAAAAGTTGACATGCTGACCGACATACACAGTTTCACTAACCATTTCATTATCCTGCCCTCCCCCGCTGCAATCTTTCGATCAAAAAAAATCCTCGTGATAAGTTGAACAATATGAGAAGTGGCCAGAATAGTAACTCTTAGTTACTTCAACATTTCAACTGTTACCTTTTTGATATCGTTAACGAAGTCAATCAAGGGGTAGGA
Source organism: Nanipora kamurai (assembly GCA_036872915.1). Lineage (NCBI taxonomy): Eukaryota > Metazoa > Cnidaria > Anthozoa > Scleralcyonacea > Helioporidae > Nanipora > Nanipora kamurai. The sequence continues at coordinate 120,520 of JBAHVQ010000417.1, read as the reverse complement.
TGAACGAGGGTTAGATACCAACAGCAACACCTTAAAGTAAAAAACAAAAATATTGGAGTAGGAAGCTTTGACTGACCACTCAGTGCCTTAGACTTAGTGTGGCGATCAAGCCTTCCAGGAATACCCTTTGACAATATACCCCTTGAAACATATTGCACAATGGTAGCAACCGAGTCGAAGTTAAAGCTGTGTGGTGACTTTTTTTTCCTGAATTGGTTTAATTGTGAGGAAAGTCCGGTGGAAACTGTAAATTTTATTTCGCTTCACTGCAGATATTCATTTCACATATGACCTTGACTGGTTGAATCGCAACTGCAAATCAACAAGTGTCCATAAAATCTCGGTTTTGCCCTTTAATAATACCACCAAAAATAACCTTGGCTACATGAAGGGGGCCCACCTGCTGTACGAGTGGGATTTTGAAAGGCTTTAAAGGATGAAAATTCTTAAATAACGCTTAGAAGAATTAAAATAACGGCTGTCTCTGTCCTAAGAAATCAAATACTTCTGTGATACTGGTGCTAGGATGTTATGAAAAAAAATAGGTCGTTTCAATTAACTTGCTTTATAATGAATACTCCTTGCAAATGTCTAGCGCACCAGCACTTGATCTGGTCCCCTAAACGTTAGGATGATCAAGACGAGGTAAAATTAGTCAACAGAGATGTTTGGTAGTTAATCAACCTTAAGTATAGGATTTGCTGTCATGACAGGGATAATGATAGTGATAACCATAACGATTGTGGTAAGGTGTTGGGGGAACAGTGGTTGTGTATGTATCTTTCATCTTGTTATCCAGGCTTCCATTTACTTCTCCATGCTATTTCTGATTAAAATCACCTCAGTCACATGTGAGAAAACTGTTGTCTAGTTTGACTCTACCAAGCACCGCTGGTTTTTGAGAGGTACCCCGGTTTCTTTCTACATTAGCACTGGACCCACGGGGGTGGCCCTTCCAAGACCTTCCGGGAGAAGAGCTTTGTTATAATTGACAAGATTAGCCAACATAAATAAATACGTACCATTATTTCCTAACTTACTTACAACGACCACAATGGCGATAACGATAATGATGATGATGACGAGAATGGTAATTATTATACAAATAATTCAGGATATAATTGCAATAATGACTAGCACTTGTTAGGGAAAAACCTACCTGAGGTCTCCAGTATTTCACGTGGATTTTCATTGGATCAAGCCTCAGGAGATACTTTCTGACCTAAATAAACAAGTTAACAACTGCTGGGACTTGTGATGTGATGTAATCAATGTCTAATTTTATTTAGGCCAAATATCTTAATAGACTGGTGTCTCCATGGCAGTATCATAGAAGATTTCACTGTAAACATGTGACTGATAAAAACACATCAAACGAATTCATATTATATCACGACATTCTGCGACTAGAATGATATAAGTAAAGCCCAATAAGTGTAATATATATGTATCACTAATGCCAATTAAAGATAAAAAATGCTCCTAAAAAAGGAGGTCTGTTCCTAGTAAAACTTGTGAAAATAGAATATTGCGTAGACAATATTATATGAAGTACAAACAGCGAAAGGTTGCGTAACTGCCAAAAAAATTATTACATTTCCAGCGAAGATTCTTCATTTCAACTTCAAATGAAACTTTAAATCTGCTCGAAACTCCAAGGTTTTCTGGTTTTCACGGAAGATATGTGCACGATTCATCCAACTCGTTTCCTCAGAAAAACACATTCTGAATCCCAGGCGCAAATCGACCTCGCAATCTTTAGATGACCAGGGGGACGCACTAACCACTGAGCTACCAAGACTGAGATGACAAGCTAAGATACAGGTTCTTTATATGTGCTACCATATCCATTAACCTTTACTGTCTTTAAAAACCATGGCCACCCGATAGTTTGAAAAAGTAAAAAACAAAATATATACCGAATATAATCATCTTGTAAAACTCAAGATATGAGTCAAAACACAAGAGAGAATGTTGAAATGGTAATATTTCGAATTTATTACAAATTCATTGACAAATTCAAGGCTTCACTTGGTCTGATGAATTTGTAATAAATTCGAAATATTACCATTTCAACATTCTCTCTTGTGTTTTGATTCATATCTTGAGTTTTACAAGATGATTATATTCGGTATATGTTTTGGTTTTTACTGTCTTTAGTGTCTTCATTGGTTTCAATTCAAAAACAACCCCAAAAATGTTTTGTTTTACGTTGTTCTAATCAATAATTTAATGACCGGACAAAAGGTTAATGTGGGGACGTAGTCCTCTCGCTACTCAATCATTAGCCTACGCAGTCATTTGGCTACGCAGTAAACTTACGATGCCGTCATTAAATTCTTCTACTTTGAGGTTTCTAAAGAGCGAAGCAATTGCATATCATGTCATATTATTTACCAAATTCATAGATTTTGGGGGTGTTTAAGGCAGGAAGCAACCATATATGATAGATAGGATTTCATAAAATCGGATAACTACGTAGCCAACTGCACAGTGGAAAGATGTGTGGCAGGATATTCTACAATTGTACCTGAACGAGATACACATTATGTATGTGGCAGCCTGAGACTAGAGTAAGAAACATATTCCGCAGAACAGCATCCGGTAAAGTATTGGGTTTATCAGATGTTGTTCTTCGGAATATGTTTCTTACTTATATGTTTGCTGGTAATGGTTTTTGGTCAGCTTGAGACTATCGTGCACACGTCCGTGGTAATACTAAGACCTGACGTGAACATCGACATTCGTCTATACCATTCACCTCACTTTATGTTTTCAATTTTTATCATTTGTTCAACCATTTGGCTTTGATACCTGATGATAAATCACTGCTTGAGAGACATCACCCCACAAGGTAGCCGGAGCTCGATATGCAATTACCAAGAAAAGGATGATCATTATTGCTGAAAGTGAAACAACACAGCTGTTTATTGGAAAGTTTTTAGTCAAGACCAATTTCTTATTTAACAGATGCACAATTAGCCTTATCTCTCCCATCCCAGCTTATCTCAAACATTCTAAATTATCACGTAAATAATGTTCACCTCGTCAAAATATTGTGATCGACAAGACGTAAGTACTGTGGTACACTGACCACTTAGTAACAAACAATATGTAAGTACGAATCTTCTAAATATAGAAAGAGTAACTTAAATCGCTTTCCTATCCCATAAACTAATTTTGCAACCCCAACTATGCATCATCCCCCCAGTTAAACACTGCCGTTAATAGAACATTAACGTTCAAACGGTCTAGAAAACGCGAAAAACTAAGGAAAAATTCGACCTCAACTTTTGATGTCGGTTCGTTAGGTAGTAATGCGCGCGAAAATGGACTTATTAATTTTGGTCCAACAATTTACGTAGATTTTGAAAGTATTTATTTCAAGTTGAAAATGGAATAGAAGGCTGGCAAACAATGTAAAAGTTGCATGCAGATGAACACCAGAGTCCTATTTACAGGGCATTGAATGTTGACGGGTTATATACTCTAAAAAACTGATGAAGAGAAACGAAGAAACAACTTACCAATTGACAATGATGCATAGGCAATATTAACTGCAAACATTATGGCAAAACAAGAAAGCATCCCAAGCAAAGCTGATTACAAAAAAGTTAGACATTTTGATGAACAAATGAATGAAAATTAATGTAGCATTAACTGGTATTCATATTTCTTAATAAACGATACAACAGATAAAAGTTTGAGTAGAACACCAACGAACGTTCGTCAAGCTCATGATCTCAGAAAAACGATTACTGAGCCCTATCCGGGATCGAATCTGCAGCCTTCTGATGACTGTTGAGACATTCCAACCGTTGAGCTATCAAGACTCAGATGGTGAGCTAAGTTGCAGGTTCGTCATATGTGCAACCTAAGCGGAAGCCACGATACGATGATCATCTTGGTAGCTCAATAATTAGAGCGTCTCACCGGTGATCAGAAGGTTGCGGGTGCGATTCCCGTCTGGGGGTAAGAAATCGTTTTTTCTGAGATCACGAGCTTGACAAACGTTTGTTGGTAGTCTGATATGCTGCAAGCTCCCGCAGGAACATCATTTATGTTCAGCATTTAAAAGTATAAGTAGTTATTAAAATTACAAATAATAAATATTAATAATTAAAGCAATAATCATTTTCAGTCTTTATTTTTATACCTGTTCCCTTTGAATAATACTGAAAAGTTGGCCTAAAAATAATATATAGAACCGAGCATTAGTTCCAGAGATTAATGAAAAGCAAAACTGGTCACACGGTACAGTAAATTAGTTGTTTTCATATTCACCTGAAATTTGGCGCTGATGAAACTTTTAAGACGAAACAGGCCAAGTTTGTGACTCCATAAGATAAAAGAAAAAACATACTAACAATAGGAGCCAAGGTATTCACTTTATCAACAATAATGATGGCCTAGAAAGAAGAAGTTAAACTTGTGTTAGTGAACCACAATTGTGGGAAGGCCCGAATAGTGGCCTAAAGAAACATCATGTGAAGGTAAAACTTCCAGCATGATTTTCTGAAATAAGTTTTGAATTTTAACAACAGCAAATGTACCTGAACAAATAGCCAGGAGATTAAGACAGCCCATAGAGGCTCCTGTTTACTTCCAACACCACGACCCAAGATTTTAAAGCATGACCCTGGAATTAACGAACAAAATGTTTGAATAAGAAGCTTAGAAAATGGCAATGAAAAAAGGAGAACAAAATGAAGGTGTAGTACAGGGTGGTAACGAGGAAGAATTAGGGAAGGAAAGAAATGAGCAATCACAAATGGAGAGAAAGATGAAATTACATAAGTTACCTGGAAGGGGGGGGCAAATCTACTTCTACATAAAATTATATGCAAAATTTAGTATACCAAAAATGACTATCAGAGAAATATAGTTAAACAAATCAATTCCATACAAACCTAACAGATTATCATTTGCAACTGCCTGGAGAACTCTAGATGCACCTTCACAATATTTAGGATAAGATCAAAAGCATGTGTCAAGAATTTGAAGAAAAAAAGAGCTGAAAGGCAACTAAGCAACCCTGTTAATAAAAAACGTTGGCGGTCACAACAACTAAGTATAATTTATTTAATTTTAACGTTAAAATATTAACCCATTAAGCAGCAAGGGTGTACTCTAGTATTTTACTCCAACTAACGCCAGACGATTTTACTCATCACAGGAATGAGCCCCGGGCATTAAATATGGCTAAAAAAGATACTACAACGATTACAAGATAACTTTCAGAGTCAGTGCTGCAATCTGAAGTGATCTTCCAGACAAGTGATATCCTTGTCTTTGGAGAATGCTATGGTGATGTTTCCTTAACTAACTTTTTGCCTCTTAGCAGTGGGTTGTCAACTTTTTGAAGTTGTTTGCTGTCTATGTAATGGTATATCTCAACAGCTCCATCTACGATTGCCCCTCTTTCATCAACACTCCACACTGAATCTCAAAAGAGTGAGTATGTTACTGCATGTGCCACAAGTTTTACACATGCGATTAGGAGCATGAGCACTTTTTTGGGTTGGGTTCTGAACCCAGTCTTTGCAGGGTTTCTGGAGTGGTCTATGTTATATTTTGGTATCTATCTACAGGACTGATGTGCTCAGGTCCAGCTCGTAGTAACTGAGTCTATCAAAGAGAAATCATCTGTACACCAACCTGCACATGACCTTTATTTTAAAAATAATAATAACAAACAAGGAAATAATATACATACATTCTGTACTCACCAATCAAGCAACTCAGAGCAGCAGATAAAGTTGCCAAGAAGACACCAATAATGGTTAGAGTTGGAACCTTATTGATCACCTAAAAGCAGTCAGCTGTGGGATTTAGATTGACATGCACTCAGTACTATACTGTACTTTACAAGTAAACTAAGGAGAGTGCTGAAATCCTCATTAATTCAAACCTGCAAATAGTTATACTGATTAACAAGTAAAAGTCGAGAACAGGTAGCACTTGTAAATGACACTAAACAAGAGAAAAAAATACTTTTCAAATATTTTCCTCAAAATTTTAAAATTAACCCTAAAACTGAAAAGACGATTTTAAGTTCCACCCAGTAGTTTTATAATACATACCCAGCAATAAATAGATGACAAATGTGAATGCAGAAGCTGCCAAAGTTCCCCTGGGAATGGACTTGGCTGGATTTTTTAAATCACCAGACATGTTTGCACCAGCTGTAAATGGTAGTCAGACAGGAAGTAAGCAGCACATGAAGCAAAATAATAAAAATAACTGCAGTAGAAAGGAGGGGCTGATGGCAGGAAATTAACTATATAAAGGGAAATATTTAGTAACAAGTACTGTAACAAGTAGGATTTTAAAGTTTCATCATGTATATTAGTTTGGCTGGTCAAACGCTTGGAATGAAAGGTAAGTTATATACTTTTGGTGGCTAAGCCAGTCATTTTGTGGGCTTCCACTCAGTTTTGTCTTTTCAGTCCAACCATCAATCAAGTAAAATATAAATCTTTGCTGCTGTAAGTGAACTATCTTTATTTGTTACATTAATTCTATCATTGTTTGCTTAAAAATATAAAACCAGCCAAGGGAATTGTACTAATAGCCAGTTTATCCTTAATTAATTGTTCATTAAAAAATTGTCCATGAAACAGAGCTCATGCAATGCAGTAAACTTCACACTACTGCACAATGCCAGTGAATCATCAGGCATAAAGCAACTTTTTAGATGAATACATTTCTAAGATGTTATGACTTATTTCCAGATCTAAGATGTTAAGACTTACAGGATACATATTTTCACACTTATAAATTTGAATTTCTCAAAAACAAATACAGTATGCCTTCAGAACTATACTGTCTGAACATACAGTATCCCCTACCTAAATGTATTTCCTATTAGGTTAGACCATTTTAGAAAGTCTTGGGGCCATTAACAATTAATCCCCTCATGTTTCTCCTAGCAATACCACTCACGGTCACAAAAGCAAAGGACAGTAAATGAACAGTCTTATTTTAATCAACTACATGTGCTAGCTGTCCCAAAGTGAGAACGCTTGAACAACAAGCAACATAAACTTCAGATTACATGTAGCAGTAACTTTCCAGCTTAAACTGAGGCTTACCCATTATTCCTGTAACTCCATTGAATAAAATACCAAAAACTATTAATAGTGTTGGAGTATGATTAGTTTGATAATCTTCAGTTTCTTTTACCTGTTATAAAAATAGTGATGACAGATTACTAGGAGGGTACTTTTCCCACTCTGGATTTGATTTTACATTGATATACAAAAAACTTCTACTAAGCTAATAAGTAACCAAGGTATGTGAAAATAAAGTACATGTAAACTTCATTACCACAAAATCCTCAATAGATCTAAAAACATTAACATCATTGTTTAAAAACTGCTATTTTTCTAGTTATTGAATGTTTGATTTAATCTTGAAAATGTTAGCCACTATAGTGGTTACATATACAAGTAGAATTAAAAATAAACAAACATACCCAAAGGTTACTCTTAAAAGTAGCTAATTTCCAGCCAGTATATTCAACAGTTAAGTTTGGCTAGACAAATGACAAAACAAAAAAGAAAACGCTAAGGAATGAATAGCTAGAATTATTGCTAGGACAATCTACCTCTGAACAACACACCACTGCAATGAAAGCTACTGAGACAAAATGTCTATGCTGTAGTTCTAAGGCAAGTCTTCAACCCATTGACCCCCACAGCAACCTTTTAAGAGGTTTACTGTAGAAAACACCCAACAGTTCCACTTTGAACAGCTTCCACACAGGATTATTGGGAAATAAACCTAAGTGCATTAACCAATAAATGTTAACAGCACAGTGACTGAGCATTTGAGTGTTAACCATTAACTCCTTCCTCTCCATCTAGGTCCACAGTGACCTGTGGAGACTATAATATCTAACTCTGGCTAATGCCAGACGAGTCAACTTGTCAAGGGCAAAGTCCTTGGACAGGAAAGAGTTAACCAGGGTTTAAAACCTATCTCTTTAACTCCTTCCTGTCCATATACATATAGGTCCCCAGTAACCTACGAAGACCATAGTATTTAACTCCAGCTAATGCCAGACTGTTTTACTTGTTGAGGGCAAAGTCCTTGGACAGGAGTTAACCTCCTATCTGAGCAGGACATTTACTGGGTGCTGTAAAGCTAACTTGGAGTAGTAAGAGTAAAAGTTAAGGGCAGGGCTTACTCCTTTGATCAGTAAAATGGTCTGGCATTAGCCAGAGAAAAATACTAAAGAGTGCTCTAGCTCCTTAACCCATTAATTGGTATTAATTTTTACTCTGGCTAATGCCAGACAATTTTACTCATCCCAGGGATGAACCCTGGACATTAAAGGGTTAAATACACTTCTAATCCACACAAACTGTTTTTAGTTTCTTAAAATATAACAAATTAACCTCTCCCAGTTTTTTTTAACTGTCTTGCTAGGTTGTTTTAAAATTAGTAGTCATGATCTGAATCTTAATTCTAACTATGACATCCCCAAAACAAGTCATTTTTTGCAGGAATTTATATAATGCTTTAAAATAACAAGTGAGGCTTTTATTACTGAATGCAATGTATTATCAGCAGGAAATTGTGCAAAGGTTTTGTTTCCTTGGACAAGAAAGCTGACCTAAATAAAAAAACAAAAAAGAAAAAAGGTGGGAAACTTCAACAATATGGTTGGTCCCTAGCTGAAGCACCCATCCTCAAGGGTCCACATTTAACTAATAAAAGTTTATCTAAATGTTTACAATATGACATTAAAACAGTAACCTTTGTCTGAAATCATTAGCAGTATCAGGTTCAACCCTTTTAAAGAAATTATCTACAAATTCCACATCATTCCATGGAACATTACAGTTCTGCACAGTCCTGAAGACTAGCTGATTGCAAAATCTGAACATATTCAGTGATCCCTTAAGTACATGCACACCTGTTTAATGTGAGAAGTTACATATGAGGAGTTACATGCATATTAATGACTCATTTTAAGTCTTGCTTTGCCTTCCCACTTGTAGAAGCAGAATAATTAATTTGATTGATCGTTATACTTACAAAAGATGAACTAATTGAAACAATAACTCCAAGAAATATGAAAAATGTAGTCTTGGCAAACATTCCTGTTGAAAAGAGCAGGGAACATTCATGAACTGTTTCATTCCCTAGGTTTACTATTTCTATGTCTGTGGTTCCAATATTTAGATACTGCACACACAATGACAACAAACACACAATTACTATTGTTATTATTGTTCTTGCTGTTATTTAATTAGGTGGTTATGCTGGTTATTTCACTATTGTAATGTAACTTGCAGAGGTCTTTGGCAGCAAGATTATGTTCAAATGCAACATTTACAAAATTATGTTCAATTGAGATGTTACATGTACTGTAAGCAGACAAAATTGAATACCACTGTGTACAATAGAAACAAAGAAATTTACTTTCATACAGTACTCCTGGAATAGACTTAAAATGTCTTACAGTACATCACTAAGAGAAAATTTTAAGAAATTAGAGTTTAGAGTAGGCAAAGCTATTTAATAATTCCACTTGGGGTATAATTTGCCTAGAATCTATTTTACAAAAAAACATCTTCTGAAACCTTCCATGTAGAACAGGTATTGCTTGGGGTACAATGTGCCTTGGAACATTTTTAAAAGAAAATATCTTGTTTCTTGCTATTATCACCCAGTACTATTTGTTTAGGAATTTTTTACCAAAATCCACATTGGTCATGCTTTCATTGCAATTCAGTGATGACTGACTCACAGAACAGCTTGAAGCATGGCAACAATTTAATGCATTGCTAAAGAGAAGGGTTTCTTTTTTAATTTTTGCTGATATAGTTTGCACACTACACAATTAGTACTCTCGTACATAATCAAGTAAAAAATTGTTCTAGGGTGAAATGCCAGGAGGCAAGTGCAAGGTTACCACCTAACCGTAAAATTGTCTTAGTTATAACTCTGCTTGTGACACCTGCCTACCAAACTCCTAATGAAAGCAGACCCTCCAAGAAGACTAGTTTGCAAGCCTTGGCAAAGATATTCTGCCAAGCTGCACTGATATTGAAAGCACCATCCAGTAAGCTATTACCTGCACCCACAAGACAAACAAGTAAATTAACAAGAAGAGCCACTGATCGATAGAGAAAGCCATACCACTTTCCTGTTGGCAGGCCTAAAATATGATGAAAAACAAAAGCAAAGTTCCATGAATTTAGCATGACACATTGTTGTTAGTGAACAGACAAAAGTTAATCCTCACTAAAACATGCCTCAATCTGGTATGGATTATCTTCAATTCACCTTCGAAATTTTCTCACCAAAGTATGTTGGTGTGAATTGAAAACATACTGCGAGCATAGCTAACATTTTATCAACACTCATCTTTAGCTTAACAGATCAGATTAACACATTTAACCATGTAAATAATTCCCCCACTAGATAGTTTTAAATCTATCAAATACTGGAGTACTGTAACAAACAAAAGTACAATTTTCAGTAACAGAAGTAGCCCTTAGATTTAATTAAAAGCAGCTGCTCAATAGGCTGAAAGTGTTCTTACAGACTCACATAATATTAGGTAAAAATAAAATGCATCTGCCAACATTACCATGATGTCCAAAGCTACTAATAAGAGCTTCACTAAAACCTAAAAATACAAAACAATCAGTAAGTTATGATTACCAAATAAAACATAAAATTGTTATACCTGATATCTAAACAATATTACAGTAATTGCATTGAAAGATTAAATCTGAAAGCAAAAATTCATATTTGAAAGGGGGAATGTAAATGAATCATACTGGTATATTAGTTTAAAGTAGAGTGCCATCATTTGGCAGTGTTTATAAATATAATAATTACATGTATAAGCTATAGGATTGATTCACATGATCCATTGTCAATTATGAGCTGAAATGCTAACATTTTAATTGGAACCATGCTAAAACTTTTTGTTCTGCAGCTTTTTAAAGTCAAAATCAGCTCTAATAGCAGCTACTGTACTGTAACAGATGTTTTATGTAACCATGAATTAAATACTTTAAGTAAGAACTTTGTCAATACCAAATTTAATATTTTTGAAACCCAATCATTCTAAATATTTCATAAAATACAATGTCTGCAAGGAATGAAATAGTTATTATCTTTTCAGTAATCTGTACTCAGTTGTGTGATATCTGTGAATTATGAACTGGTTCAACTTATATTCTACAACTCAAAATTACCCTAAGCCTCTAACTTTTGAAAACTGATGAATCTTACCAATTAAATACAGCCCAGATGAAACAAGGTTGGCCACGTAAAATATTATTCCAATTGATCCTCCAAATTCTGGCCCTAACGCTCGGCTTATCATAACTACAATATTTCAGGTTAAGTCATTGTAATCAATACACAGTAGTTACTAATTATTACATACATAATATTCCAAATCATCTGAATTTTTCTTTTTTCACCCTTACATTCAATCACATACCCAGAGTTCTCAAGCTCTTTGGTCAGCAGGTGGTTACTTGGGAAAACTCTGAGGAAATTGAATTTTTACTGCAGAAATGATGCAGTTTGACTTTGCAATCTATGTAGCAGCTTCACATAAAATATTTAATAATTTCAAATCTCCCTCTAAAACCTGTTAACTTTTGCAGTAAAACCCAGCCAACTAAAAAAATGTATATTTTCTCCCAGTTTTCCAGTTTAAACAACTTCTTTATCTCTACCATTATGATGACCAGCCAACAGAAAAAAAATAGATTTTTCCATTTCCCCAGAGTTTCTCTTGGCAACTACAAGTGGAACAAAGAGATTAAGAACTCTGGGTACCAGATTGCCCAAGATTTTTCAAGGATACAATATACACCACCTCCCTTGACACTGCCATTAGTTGATATGGCTGATACTGACAGTGTTGTTAGGCCTGTCACAAAGTAAGCTAAGGCCAACAACCCAATTGAAACAACAAATCCAGCCTAGATGTATAAATATAGAAAAATATCAAAGTTACAGCTGATAGTTCTCAACATTCAATAACAATTCTTACTTGCATTTTGTCCAGAGATCACAATACCTGTCCTACTAGATAGCCAACACGCAGGAACAGGATAATGCTGAACATTGACAGAGTGCAAGGAATAACAACACCAAAAAACGTTGACAGTTTTCCATCACTTTTATCATCTGCAAGAAAAGAGTTGTTTCAAACATACTAATGCACATCCGTATTAACAATACCTCTGTTGGTATACATAATTAATGCCATTTTAAGATGAAAGATCTCCATATACATGTGCGTGATTTGGAAAACTACCAGGAACCTATATTGTGGCTTTTAAAAATATTTGTTGTTGCTGTGTAGTTCAATGGAGTTAACACGTCAAGTATGAGGCCAAAAGGTTGGAGGAACGGCAGAAACTTTATATAGAATAAAAAATTGATGTTTTAAACTAAGATGTTTAGTTTAAGTTAAACCAGTATTTCAAGCAAAACAAGTTTCAGTTTTTCCTACTAGAAATCATAACTTTGATGCAAAAAATTCCACAGCTAATATTTTGAAGAGATCCCTGCAATAATTGTCCCTATCCAACATCCTGACTATGGCTGTAGAAACTTCATGCACTCCAGAGATAATATTGGTTATATACAACACACATGAAAATTTACCCTGATTTAACATTTAATATATACAGATCAATCAAGTACAAATTATTAAATATTCATTTTGACATAGCTCATGCTTCCCAAGCATTACCAACTATATTAATACAAAACACAATGCCACCCTACTGCCACCACCCTCTGTAGCTCTGTCAGTTAGAGCACTGTACCAGATATGCAGAGTCATAATTCCTTGCTTTGAAGGTCTTAGAGAAGTATTTTTCAACTATTTAATCTATATAGATCAATTCAATGTAAATACCAATTGTTGATTGTACTATGCATGCTCTACTTGGATATGATAAACTTTCTTGGAAAACAAAGGCACCGCTGATGTTTTTGTTTTTTTACTTGAGAGTACAAAGTCATGATGTCAACAGAGTATGAAAAAAATGGCATATTTTATAAAACAAGTATGTAATACCCTTTTTCTCTTTATACTCCAACTGACACAGATATAGCAATATCAACCAAAACATACCACGAGGTTTAAATGACATCATTATTAATTTTTAGTCCATGACAGAACAGTCAATGCAGAAATGGTTGATTTATTAACGGGAAGCGTTTAACCATAACTAGTTTAAAAACGTGGCTTAATTCAGTGCATTCCAGGTTATTCGTTTTAGAGTTACAATGCAATTTAGCCGACAGAATTCTAAACTGATGGCCTGCAACATTTGGCCACTACCGCCTGTCCTGTACTTTCCTTTAGTTATATCCTTCCATTGTCTATTGTTTAAATCTCTGGTGTCTCTTTATACTTAATTTTAGCAAATTAAATCAAAACACCAATACAATTTTTTTTTACAAGATTGTAGCCATTATTGGCGTCGTTGTTCTGTTCGAAAAGCCAAGGATGTGAAATTTCTTATCAACATAACTCATTTACATAACTCACCTCGATTTTTTATAACGAGAAGGGGTGATCTTTCGCTGAAGTTGTCCATTCCAACACGAGAAAAACCAGACCTGAAGTCGTCAGGAACACAGTTGGTTGTATTAATTGAGGACATTTTATTTCAATTTCTAATTTCCGTTTGGTGATCAGAATTACCAACTCCGTGCAATCTATGATGCCGACCAGGCAGTGTTTCCTCGTAACCGGGAACTTCTTTGCCTCCCTCCCCCTAACTCCATCCAAAAATAACCCCTCGTGACAGATGCATTGACGTTTTGCTATCACGTGGATAGAAGTAAATTTGCCCAAATGAAACTTGCAATGCTTGATTGTAAGTATGAAAAAATACCCGTGTGACATACATTTTGCCTAATGTTCAGAATAATTAAGCTAAAAATTTACGGCTCAAACGCCTATGGCCACATAAACCCTTTTTTGGTTCTCTGTTTACTATTTTATTTCTTTCCTGCTGTAAACACCGCCATACACCAGATTTTTAGTTTCTCAAAAACAATAATATAAAAAAATAAATCGGAATCCCAAATCTCAGTGGAGACACATGACCAACAAATTGGAGTAAAAGCTTTGTAGAAAGGCGGAAAATGAACCGAAGCCAAAGAATTTTAAAACAGCGAGAATGAGAAATGGACGACCGTCGCCTATAAAATGTGATAACAAATAAAACGTGAAAAACACGACCGACTCAAAAAAGATAAAACCAACATAAAGGTTTACTATAGCTTTTAGAGTGGAAGTATGCAGGTAAAAAACAATCAAAAATAAGTTTTTTTCGCTGACATAGTTCACTTTTTATCAGTATCTTCAACCCTGTATCTCTCACACTTGGATAAACTCAGCTCCTCGTTACCAGTACTTTCATCGTAGTCCCTGCCATGAAAGAACTCGGCCCAGACTAAGCAGTGGTCTGACACGAGACCATTTGGTTCCCATTCTTTGTGAGGAATTAGTTCGTGGCTAAGTCCTTCACGGCACACTCCTAAAAACAAATGGGAATATTTTTGCAGTTGGCACTAAGTAGGGAGTCCGGGGGTGGATGGAAGTTCAGGAAAAGGGAATCGGCAACACCAAGACCAACAATGGGATAATTTCTGGTAGAATCAGCTAAAATAGACCATTTCTCTAATGTCAAGTTCATAGTGTATCACAGGTAGATACAGTCCACCCTGGAAGTAAACGGGCAAAATTTTGAATTCAAATTACGTACTAAAGTGACTGTTCGCGCCCGGGCAGACTGGATCTGCTAGACATACTCTAGAAATTTGACATTTGAGAACTGGTGTATTTAAGTCATTATATTGCGATTGAATCACAATGTAAAAATTAAAGTTTCAGGTTTCTCTAGTATGAACCAGGAGAGTTTCGATGCCGGGACATTTCGAAAGTGACTTCTTCCATCATCAGGCGTGGTGAATGCAATAGCCTGGCCGTTTACATATTCAAGTGGGATGTAGTTGGCTACAGCGTAGCCCTTTTTACTTTCTATTTGACTTTTGGACAGTGAACATCCACATGTTTTAAACGGTCTTATTCTTTGAATCTCGTCTGGTTTCCTAAATCTTTGCAGATTCACTCCCTTGAATTTGTTTTTAAATTACCAAATAATCTAGAAGTTTTTACTTTGTTCCTGTCATAAATCAGGCAACGTAAGGTAGGACTATATTTTCAGGAATTCCTCTGTTTTGATAATTACTCTATCTTGATAGTTGCAATGAATTACCTGATCTTCCCGTGAACTCCTGTTTGTCAAGGTTTCCTTGCAAGATCCAAATGTTGTCGTACGTTTCTGACCCTTTCAGATTACGTTTGCTAATGTTGGTGTAAGTCTTGTGATCAATTGCGTTGATAAAACCTCCCTTACGGAATCCATCAAACACTAAAAATTTTATTAAACGTTAAAATATATTGAGTTAAACAATGAAAGCTTGAAAATTCTCGTACATAGATTAATAACGACATAATCCCTAACCTTTTGCATCCGGAGAGAGATTGAAATCGCCAACGACAATGACATCCTTTTCGTCTACATCAAAATAACAGTTCAAGAATTCTTTTTTAATTTATGGTATTTTTTGGAAAAAAAATATATCGTATTGAAGCCTCAAGGGGTATAAGGTAAAAAGGTCAAACACACAAAAAAAACATCATATAGCTGAAATACTCACCTGGCATGCTTTCATTTAGCGCTTCAAGAATGTCTGGAACGCGATCGAGCTCCTTCTGTTTTAAATGAAAATTTTAAAATTGCACCCAATCTGGTATTGATTCAGCAACATGAATGTCACACTCACATGTACTCACACACACACACACGTGCACCTCCGCGCGAGCACATAGATATACACGCAGGTGAGATATACACGCACTCACCTGCGTGTGCGCACGCGCGCAGACATACATGTGTACAGGTAAACAGACACTCGCGTGTACACGCGGGTACACGCTTCACTGTATTCCTATATTCTCTTGGGTTTTCTTTTGTTTTAACTTTTGCGTGTTACTATTCCCTTGGGGCTCCGCCGGCTCCTTCTCTTTTTTGGTTAACTGATCAACGTTTTAAAATAGCAAATGACTCTTTGTCATTTACATCTCATTAATTAGTTTGTCATTGATTTTTCAATCCTACTCGTCATCTTTTTGTCACATGATTTTTTCTATAAAAACACCACATAGTTTTCTTGCCATTTTACCTTTCACTCCGATGAAGGGCCTTCGCTCGAAACGACAGTCTTTCTAAATCTAAGTTCAGGCAGTTTCCCAACCGTTTTGGTTTTTTACAAGTCGTCCTACCCAGCGTTCTACTTTAGAACACGTAAACACACGCGGGCGGGCGCTAGCACACAATTTTGTTTTATTTCATTTATTTGCTTCGCTATATATCACAAACATACACGGACGAACAATATTTGGCTGGACATCCGGAACATCTTACGCCAATTACTGCGGTCCCTAGCAATAACAACATAAATTAAACATAACGCTAATAAAGAATGCATATCCAACATTCTGCACACACGCACTCTTGCAATCATATACAAACACGTACGTACACATACACGGTCGCGAGCGCAGATAAAACAAACTCTCCTACTCACGCACGAACAGTTACACACGCGCTCGCACACCTACGCACTCACGCACAAACCAACATGCAGATTAACATGTTCGTGCGTGCACAAACCTCCAACCTGCCAAGATCTTCACCATGCAGTCCAGTTGCCTTTAAATGCACACTCAAAAGAACAAAATCAAATTGACGACACTTGAAAAAAAAAAAAAAAGATGACAGTTCCAATCAGTTGCCAAGGAACTAAACACTGAGAGTGAACAAAAGAATCTGATTGAATATGTTGATAAGACCGATGAATCTACGTCTATTAACATTTTTTAAAACTTGTAGCTTAACAGATGTCTTGCGAGAAGTGGGAATGATGAACAGAACACAGTTGATAGCTGTAAATTGTTAAAAGACATCAACTAATTACTGAGTGGGAATTCAACGAGTGACAACGTTGCAACACGCATTGAACAACAAATGTTGAGCTACAGCGGGATGTACATCATTGAGTTAACAGCAATAATAATCAACACACACCTTAAAATAACCGATAAATGGTTTTCGAGCGAAGTCTTTCTTTTCTCCCTTCTTTTTTACTCTTTTTTTCAATAAACCACTATCCGTCAAACTAATTCCACGACTGGTGTCCCATAAGAAGCCATTACACTCTTTTGACTAAAAAGGTGGAAGATCAAACAACATAGATTATGAAAGAATCTTCCACTTGTTACATTTTATGTGTAATTATTTTGTTATTAATTCAGTTCATAATTTCAGCCTGGGATAAACCGAAGAAATCGTTCATGCCAGTCAACACTTCAGCAATAATTAAGTATGAATTTTAAATTACCCGGTACATCATGCCAGCGACTGAAGACGTCACACATTCCCATTTGCCACGATGTCCTTTCCAACATTTTACGTTGGGCGTGGTGGGGTTATTCAATTCGTCTCGAATCTAAAAAACAAACTTTAACCAATTAGCATAGTTTTTAAAGTCAAAACGTTGGAGTGAAAACAACCTTGACAGCTCTGGCAAAGCAGGATATACATCTCTACTTTTTGAAAAAATTTTGACGTCGGTTCAATGATTTCGCTGAAGTCTCGGCGGTAAATAATAACAATGTAACTGTATGAATTGATGCAGTTCTACCGCATCTATCCACAGATGTAAGCTCTGGACTTACGTTTTACTGTGTTGTTTATACTTACAAGTTCCAACGCTCCTTTTTCAGCGAGTTCTTGGACGGCCAGAAGACCAATTCTAAAAGGAACAAAACGTAAAGTAATATACAGTATTTGGGTCCGAACGCTGCCATTGGATGATTGCTTCAATATTCCAATACTACATTAAGTTTGCATATAAATTATAAATAAAAAAAAAATTATATTAGGTAAAGGACATTTTTGAGTATTGAAATGGCATATCTTTAAACCTAACCGGGAGCAGTTACAAAAATCCAGTAAATACAGAATTTGCGAGCACGCTCTCGGCAAACGGAATTCGTAACCCAGTTGGTAGAACTCTCCGCTAGATTCGCAGAGTTGCGTGTGTTGTTGTTTGATTCTAGGCCGGAGTCCCTAGAGCAGGTCCCGGTTGAATCTTAAAGGTAGACCATTCCGATACTCGAAAATCTCCTTCATCTAATATGAACTCTATTTCATGTGATCGAGTGTAAATACCCAATATTCCTTGTCCATGATTCAAAGGACCAGTTCATATGAGGCGAGACATCTCGATCTATCGTAATAGTTTTTATCGGCGGATGTTTACAATGATCTATTCATTTTGGGCTTGATAGCTGCCGGGATGAAATTTAAGGGAAAATTAGTTTCCAGGCTATATTTCTCGAATGACTATGCTGTAATGGATACTATATAATCTCCCAGGTCAAGGGTGTAAAGGTTAATGTCCAAAGCAATTGTTTCGACGACCTTGCATGTACATGATTATGATACAGGCTGGTTGAAATATGAAAAACGTTTTACGCACGTTTACGTAATGAGCGTTTTACTTTGTTTTTTTTATCCAAGTATAGTATGACCGAACGGTGTAACAGTGTAAAATTCCTTTCGAAGACAGCATCTCTTAAAATAGTTTAATCGAAGACTTTGATCAAAGAAACTCTTCAGCGTACACGGGCTCCAAGGAAAAAATTCACGGCACTTGAAATCAGGTCTGAGCCTGAGGCAGACATCCCACAAACACCAAATGCGACCAAATGCGACATGACAATTTTCAGTTTCTGTAGGTTGAGTAACTGAAACAGTGGAGCTAGAGAAACGTGTTGGAGGCCGCATGCTGGTTGGAACCTCCGTGGTCTCCAGCAACACAACCAGTCAGGAAGACAGCTTCGTCGTTCTAATGTCCATCAGATTAAATAATTTATGAAATTATTTTGTTTACGAGATCTATTTCTCTATCCATGGATGTAGAAATAACGAATATAACGATCTACGGACTTGTCGCAACGTTTCTGGTGTATTGTGAACAATAAGTAATTGCAATATTCTTCCCCCGTGGCAGGCAGGTAGTTAAAGGTGTTGGTTGTCGACATTTGTGGCAGATATAGATGAAATGAACCAAAAACCTGTCAGATACCTGTACATCACAAACACAACGGGAAAATTAAGCAGCGAGAACGATAAGTGCTAAACGTCATCTAGTTTCGCAATATTTGATTCGATCTGGGTCAGTTGGTTTCCGTCTGTTTGAGGGATATTCATCCCCGGTCTTCACTCACCCATTCTCCAGTATGGTCATGCAGATGACTTCACGAACTCCAAGATTTCTGCCCTTCCACTTAGAAAACGACAACAAATTCCAAGAACCAATTCGTGTCACAGCTCGTCCTTTGTAGGTTCGCTCTACCTCTTTAACTATCGCTTTTCTTCGCTGAATTTTGAAACGCCGGTTTGAAAGACGAGAGAGTTCTTCAGCTGTGAGAAAAAAGCCTTCCTGTTCTTCTTCGTTCATCCCGCTGCTGTCTGGATCGTTATCTTCGACACCATTGCTTCGTCTTCGCTTACTTTGCCGACTGTCGTTCATGTGTCTAAGGATATAGTTGAACCGCAACAAACACCTGGAGGTCAGGTGTTTGTTATTATGTATGCCAATTTATGTATGAATTTCCGGAAGCAATTACTCCCTATGTTCCAAAAAAGACAATTGTTTTATGCAAATCAGTAATCTTTTCAGAAAGTTTTGGTACAATGAAGACTCGATCAATAACTAAAAACATTGAATGAGATATAGACGAATTTACAAGCCTCCAACTACAAAAATTCCCCTAGTAGTACTCAGTTTACCTTCCATGCTCTTTAAGCCTCACTGCCATTCTTCTGAATTATGTTACAGAATTGTTAACATATTGGATTTCATGTTAGGGCCGTTGACATGAACAAAACTGACTCGCTGAATCAAGATCTTGCCACGACCAGAAAAATGCAATCAAAATTAAATTGGAAAGAAGAATTGGTTTCGTTTGATTGAAGGAAAATCACAAAGTTAACATAAGTCATCTTTTACGGCTGTAGAAAAATTTTCATGACACGATTCAGCAGGGTGAGCAGTAGTTTGATACTGACAAAGGGATGGCTGAAACACGTCCTTCATATGAACTGAGATTTACCGATAAAATTGACCGTATAAAACGTCGTTCAGCTTTTTCTCAGCCAATCGGGAATGCAAAATGGCTTATTTATACGTGGGAAAATTGTTTCGTTCAATCAGGAACAAAAAGTGAGGTTTTCGTACTGTCTAATCCGTAAACAAAATCTTAGTACCTAAAAAAACTGAACTATCATATTTCCTCTAATAAGCCTTCCAGGTGGCTTCCTAGGGTTAGGTCATCAAAAGGGGGAGCTTATTGGAGGGAGCGACTTATTTAATTTCTCAAGTCACAGACTACTGTAGGTAATTGCAGACAGAAAGTACAACATTTCTTCACTTACCAGGGACATATTCAACATACGCAAAGGAAACCCGTCTAATTATAATTCTCAAGAAAGAACTTGACAAAAAATAAGAAATCTTGAACATATTTACCTCAGATACTACGACAGAAAGGTTTACCATAGGAATGATGAATAAAAGCGAAGTCTTTTGATAATTATTTTACTATTGCATGCGTAGCTCAACGTCGTCTGGAGGGATTAATAAAGGGAGGAGGCTGATTTCTATTTTTCACTTTGGGGCTTATTAGAAGAGGGGCTCAAAAGAGAGAGGGAGCTTAACTCCTTCGAGACTGAGCGCTCTCCCCTTGACGAGTAAAATCGTCTGGCGTTAGCCAGAGTAAAATACTAAAGTCTTATGGTTCGAAAACGAACCATGCAGTCACGAAGGAGCTCACAAGGTAGCTTTTAGTCATTCTCAATGCAGGAAATACGGTATATACGAGAAAGGGCTTTGGTACAATATTTACACACTTGCTAGTTTGTATCAGAAATCTCACTCGTTCGCTTTGTTCAACTTGTTGGATTTCCGACACATTATGAACACATTATGAGCCTTTGGGTAAATCGCGTACCTACGCACTTCCAGAATGTTTTTAACACAATAACAACTTTTTGGATGAAGTTTCACCGGGCAAAATCCATTTTAAAATAAAATAGAAGAAATTTTCATGATTTTGTCACTTTGCTCGTGCCAGTGACTGACAATAATGATTGTCATCCAGCGATGTCCTGACCACTAATTCTGAAGTGGAATAGATCACAGTCCTCCGGTGTAGAGTGCAAAAATAAAGAAAACAAGTTGTCATGTATTGCATAAAACATGATTTATTTACTTGGCCTGCCTACAAACTGACTACCTACAAACTGACTTAGTACAAAATTGTACTAAGAGTCTACATTAGCGTTTTCTGCCATCTTGTATCTTTTAGATTCATGCAAGCTTAGCTCTTCTTTGCCTGAACTCTCATCATAATCTTTGCCGTAGTAGAACTCCGCCCACACCATGCAATGGTCGGACGGAACACCACCAGAGTTCCAATCATTCCAAGGGATCCACTGGTGGGTCTGGTTTTCACGACCAACACCTGGAATTTTGAACATTCTTATTCAATTATTTACGCACGTTCACACTGGCATACACACGCATACACGTATATACTCACGCACGCGGGTCCGTAACCACGTACACACAGACGCAGGCACTGCCTCCCTTGCGCGATCACTCATTAACAAATCAACCTACTCATACATGCTCACGCGCCAAGTTACGCATGTACGAACGAACGCAATTACGCAAAAACGAATGCACGCCGAGACAGCATCTCCTGCGCGATCACTCAATCCCTCTCAAATTCACTCATAAACAAAGAAGTACTCATGCACGTACAGAGGCAAAATCACGCCCGCATAAACAAACTCAAATAGGCTCACACGCACACTCTAACCACGATCCTTCAATAGTTCTTTAAATTCTGACATGTAATAAACCTTACCAGATCGTCCAGTATACTCCCGTTTGTCTGGTTTTCCAGATTGTTTGATCCAGATGTTATCATACGTTTTGGATCCTTCAGGATGGTATACACTAATATTAGTGAACGTGCCGTCAGCTATGGCGTTGATAAAGCCAGCCTTGCGGAAATCATCGAAAGCTGAAAATAAAACATCATCCATAAAAACAATTTGGGGTTTTCATACAAAAACGTGCCGACGTGAAGTATACCAAACGCACAAGCACTCTTTCTTTTGTCTGCTTACTCTTTTATGCATATATTGTGCAACATGCAGCTAAGATTTTTTCTTCTTTACTTGCTAGCGACGCGAATGATGCGAAGTTTATGTACAGAAATTTTTCTACAACTTCTTAAACTAACCGTCGTCTTTCGGTGTAAGATTGAAATCTCCGACAACCAAAATGTCTTCTTCGCCTATATGGATTAATGTGATTGTTAAGTCTCCAGATGATATATACGACAGTTTGATATTCCACGCCATTACTGGGATTTTGGTCAAGTGTTTACAGCACGTACGTACAAGATAACGTTACGAAAGTGAATTACACGGGGAAGTTCAGTGCTTCGATAGGATACTTTGTCAAATGAATAGAGATTTTTTTCACCTGGCATGCTTTCATCAATTGCTTCGAGAATATCCGGAAGACGATCAATTTCCACCTTGAGTAACATCACAGAACAAAAACAGATAAGACGAAAGACAATTTGAAATTATCATGTGTTTTTAAGAAAAAGAGAAGCATGGCCCATCGTAGCAGCTGAGCAATAATAAAAGTGGAAGGAGAAAAGAGAGATATAGGAATTGAGAAAATAGGGTAAACTACGATCAAAGCAAATGAGAGGAGATAGACTACATAAAGAATTTTGTGCAAAGGCAAGATATATAGTATGACATATAGTGTGATATATAGTATGATATATAGTATGACATATAGTATGATATATAGTATGATATATAGTATGATATATAGTATGACA
>JBAHVQ010000417.1:40225-87845 GCA_036872915.1 Nanipora kamurai | reverse complement strand
TTTTCAGTTGACTTCAGCAGTGTAGGTTTAATGTGAATTTATCATTTCATATTACCCTGAGGATGATTCTGAAATTAGCTGTACATGTACCTTTGTTTTTACAAGATTTTTAGTTTCTGATTACCATGCCCATGTTTTTTCCTAACTTACTTTGTACCATTACCTGGAAATAGATAATGTGTTGTCACAGTTGAATTACAGGAAAATGTACAAATTGTTCATACCAAGTAAATGCAACTGTGCTTGACCAACTTTGTCCTCATTCTCTGACTCACTGCCAGTCAATTCTCCAGGTTCCAAGTCTATAAATAACAAAAGTAGTTTTATATTGAGCTCTTCATTTTACATTTTTTACCTAAGTCTCACAAAAGAACCATATTTATATAAATAGATTGTTTTATTTTACTACTTGCAAACTAAATTTTTAAATCAAATGTCTTTCTCTGGAGTCTAAATGTTAATCATTTCAGAGAGTAGTATTCCTTGATGAAAATGAGTGAAACTCTGGTACTTTGAATTTATTATTCTGTGTCACAATGACTTTGTCATGAAGTCAAAACTTCATCTTGATATTGACTTAAATTCTGAGTTTTAAAGATGGCACTATTTTTACAGAATATATTTCATCTTATGTTTTTTTGAAAGTTGGTTGCTGGTTCTAGTTTTTAGTCTAAAATAAATGACTAACAACTTCTTCAGTCTATAGGACTCCTTACAGCAGATGCTCTGAAGGAGTTGCAAGATTAGTAAATAAATAGATTACATGCTATATCCAGAAAAATTTTACAATTAGAGGTCTCTATGATGCAATCTCAAAAAGACTTAAAAATCATCTAGCATTAACCAGTTAACAAAAATCTTACAAAGCAATTAATGTCACCCAAAGAAGACAATGGATTAAACCTCAAAAAACTTAAGAAAATTGCAATAACCCTATTGCTGCAAAACACTTCATTTAAGTATTTAGTCAAGAAGGTGCCATACTTGAAGCCAAGGTGCTACTAAAACCTAGGTGCTATACTTGAACTACAAATGGTCATAGCATGCTGAAACTGAATCTCCATCAAAGCCTTATTTTAGTACAATATAACTTTTTCTCAGTTTTTTTTTTTGCCTGAATGACTTAACCTTCCAGAGCTTACCATTATTTAACTCATGTCTTCTATTTTTGACAGAACCAGAGAGTTCTTTATCCTGAATAAGCTTTACATCTTCACATTTATCTGCGAAATACAGGAAATTTTCATTTAATGGCAGCAGTATACCTACGGTAGAGTTAACAAATAAAGTATAAAATGCTATTTAATGTAACCTTTACCTTTATGTGTTTTAAAGCAACCAACTGAACAGCTACAAATAGAAACGTTTTTGAACTGTTAAATACAAATAAAATCCTGATCAGCTTCACTGGTTCATCACTCACTATAAAATTCTGCAGGTAGGGCATCTATATTTATAGTCGTTCAGTTCACAAACTTCGCATTCCTTCATTGCAAAGAAAGCGGATTTTAAACGAAGAAACCACAGATACAAAGCAAATTCATCCTATCTCACGCGTTTTAAATCTCATTGTTCGCATTTGTCATCGGAATTTCTTCGGAGGTATTCCGAAGATTTGCTCACAATTTTGCAGCACCTGTTTTCTAGTGTCACCAAACTTTTAATGAGTATACCCAAAAAATTCTGTTACTTGGAAGCATTCTCTTACAAACTGATCTAATCCACCAAGTGAGGAAGGAAACCAATCTATTAAATCTTCTACCTTTTTACGAGTGCTCAACGTTACCCTGATCAATGGGATGGAATCTGTGATGGTGATTGGTCATATCTTGGATCCCATTTTTTCCCACAATGCTCCCTACGCGTGCGAACTTTGTCGAAGCATCGTGTTCCAAAGTCGTCCTCGTCTTCCTTTGTATCAAGCAACGTCTAGTCCTTTTATTTTGAGCAGATACATCTCAACTAAGTCATATAATTTTGCTTTTATTATGAAGGTAATCGTTTGTTTTGGAGAAACGCGGGTATTGGTACCTTGTGAACCTGGAGAAGATATGACGGTAAAAGATCTCACTGAAAGGGCTGTGGCAAGATACAAGAAAGTAACCAACAAGGTCTGTACAATCCTATATATCCTCTCTCTAAGTGCCCTGGTCACCTGGGAAAAAGAGGTTAACAGGAAGGATAGAGTGAACTGAACTCAGAGCATCCCAACTATCACCATTTTACCTTCCATAGTTCAACAACAGTATCAGAAGGGAACATGTGTGTTTGAATATTGTATTTGTCGAATATTGTATCCGTCGACCAGCCGATTAACAACGGTTCACACGTTAGCGTGATAGAATGAAAAAATATTTAAGGAACTTGTACTGTCATAGGAAGGAACACAGGGTAGCATTTTGAGACTATGTATTATTTCTCTGAATTTTAAATGACTTTTCATTAGCTTCAGTTCCTTAGTGGACTATGACATTTGGATAGCCTAAAGGAAGATGAGACTGTTGAATTTATAGTGTTGAACTAATTTGAGGTTTGAGACTCAACATATATTTACATATAATTTTTTTATCAAGGTGTGTTGTTGGACCTTTTCTCCCAACAGGTTAACATTTAACATTCATTATTACTACTGTGTTAATATAGAGCCAGGATGAAGAAATTAAAGTGTCTTACCTTAAGACACAGTCAGAAGGTGCAATGGTTGATGCTGATGATAAAGTTATTGATGTAGCAGAGGATAAGGAAATTGTGAGTTATATGTCATTTTCAGTGCACCATGTTGCTCATGTTCAGGGTTATATATGTACAATTACTCCATATAAAGCTGTTTCTAGTATTATGTAAACATATTATAACCACTTCATTGTTGTTTATTGTATTTGTTACTTACACCTGATGCTCTTTTAGTTTACAGCGGTGTGTGAAGAACCCTTACCACAACTTGTTAACACAAGCACTGGACAGGTGGTTTTGGCTGTAATCAGCAATGATGGTGGACAAACATCTGACTCTGTTGTTCACACCATGCAGCTTAATCAAGCAGGAAACTTGACCAGTCTTTCACCATTTGTTTCTAATGCTGTGGGGATGCTACAACAAAGCATGTTACAGCAGGGAGGTAGTACTGGTAGTCCAGGGACTGGTTTGCCTCAAGGTAATTCAAATTCTCTGATCTGAATGCATGTGTTCTTGTAGTTTATGATTTTGAGAATTTGAAGGTGGACCCTGAATGAAGTTCAAAAAATACAAGAACTACAACCTTATTGCCAGGAACTTTTTCTTCTACTGTCAGCAAAAGGTCTGCAAGATAGTCCTAGAATTAGCTAGTCACCTGACAATCAGAACCATGAAGTGTTTTGATGAAATAATTGACCTGTTTAGTCTCACAAAACATTTCTGTGGTGACACGGTTGGGGACCATGCTCATTAAGATCTACACACACCAAGCTACCACATGTCCTAAATTATTGGCACATACTGTAACAGTTATGTTGACACTTGTCACATTGTACAAAAAAAATGTAGTAAAGAAGTTATTTAAGACTCATGGAATATTTACTATAACTTTAAATAAGAATATGGAAATATATACCAGTTAGTAATAGATGTCATAAATATAATATGATAATGACAAGAATTTAAGATATGGTAATAGTAAGGTTAAAGTGATATGATCCCATTGTTTGTTGAGCTCTGGTTTATTTTCTTTTTTACAAGTCCTGACATTTTTTCTGGGGGGTGTTCTTGTTACTTAATGGCTTTGTTATTTTTATACAAATTGATACACATCAAACCTTCTAACCCTATTAATTCCTGTATCGTTCTGTAATTTATTCAAGTTTCTGGGTTTTTCCCCAGTAACATGTAAGTGTGTATACTACTTTTTTAGATAATTCATTGGATGATGAGAATCTTGGAGTAGATGATCCACCTGAATCAGATGACAAAGACAGTAAAAGTGAATTTAAATGTGATCAGTGTCCCAAGAAATTCAAGCATTCCTGGAAGCTGCGCCAGCATTTGATTGCTCATGCCAGACGAGAAGAAATGAAAAAATATGAGTGTGATAAATGTGCTGCAAGTTTTTGTTCAGAATGGCTTCTTCAAAGACATGCAAAAATCCACACAGGTTGGTTGTTACCTTCACTTTTCATTAAAAATAACCAAAGTCACAATTACATGGATTATTACACCATACACAAGCAAAGAGTCTTTGATGGTGCATAGAAATGTTGAAGCAATGATAGAATGCTCTCTAAATCTTGTTATTTGATGGGAATCTTTAACACTAATCAGTCTGACCTCTCAAATGTTGATCATCAGTGCACTTTGGAAAACTTTTGTAATTTTCACCTACCTTCTGTTTGAATTTTGGCTCAAACCTAAGTTTTTTGAAATCTGTATTAAGAAAATGAGTCAAAAAAGTGCTTTTTTGCAAGTGTAATATGTTATGGTTTGTTGCCATGGAACAAAGATGAGGTTTAGCAAAAGTTTTTGATCATTTGTTTAATTTCCTGAGACCTTAATGAGTTAAAAGTCATCATGGCATCACATGTACAGTAGTAGAACAGATTAAGATGTGAAGTTTCAGCCAAAACCATCTGTTAGTACTCATGAAATTTAGCATGTACAATTAAGGATCATTTGCATACACAGCACCCTTATCAATGATTTAACAGTTTGGGTAGAAAAAAATAGTGTACAAAAATAGTGTGCTGTAATTGGCTCATAGCCATATTTCTATAAGTGTATGTAAACAAGGAATTTTTGCATTATTTTTTAAGCATGTGTATTACCTTATAAAAAAATACAAAAGTGGCTTTTATGTTTACAGACTGTGGTATAAACACCTAGGAGGTTGTGTGAGTTTTGAAGTAATTATTTTAATATATTTTTTTTACAATTTAATTTAATATTTTAATTTCGACTACTTTGTAGGTGGACTAGATGCAAAAGTGATATTGAGTAATAAACTAGATGTAGATGTTTATATCACCAGATATAAACATAAATAATTATTTCATATGTTTCTCTATTGTATAAAGAAAGAAGATATATAAAGAAATAGGTTTTGTTTTTCCATTGTCTGCCCCATTATTGACACATAAAAAATACCACAATGTGGAAAATCAAATGTTTTAGTACAAAAGTTTACAGAATAATTTTTAAAATAAAATATCCGAACGTAAATGATTATAGAGTTAAGAAACCTTCGGTTGTTTTTCCTCAAAAATCGGAATCTGGATTTAGATTCAATCCATTACATCCAATTAAAGGAATTTAGCATCTGTTTTTGAATTTTGCAAAAGAACCGCAAAATCCATTTTGCATTAAGAAATCTGCATTTAGATTTGGCCAATGAAACGTAACTTCAGTTAAATTACAAATGAATTGACTGATTCATATAGTTATTTGAATTGATCGATCTTGCCAAAATTGAATACCGTAAACTTCCTATGACAAATCTGCACTAGATCCGGCACTCCTGACTATAAGCCCCGTTTTAAAAATACTGTGAGGTTATATTAAACTATTATTTCTAAAAGAGCATTTGTATGCACTTCATATGTGAAACTATTGACCACTCCAGAAACTTCAGATAGCCTGAGCACCAATGCTGCCTCGCAAGGGTTTCTGGAATCATTTGGGTGGACGCGGAAAATTTAAGATGGCAACTTTGTGGCAATGCTACTCAGTTTTCGTCTAAAGTTTTCCTTGAAGATAAAATAAAGAGAGTAAGGCTTCCATAGGTCAGTGTGGATGGATGTACAGTTCCCCAGTTCAGAATATGGCTGTTATATGTAGAGAGGCAAAAACCAGTGACAGAAAGCTGGCCAGAACATATCGAGAGGTTAATTTCCTGTGTATAGCCGTATCCTGCATGCGTAGATAGCGATCTTGTCGAATCGTTATCACTGAACTAGAGTTCAGTGATCATGTTTGTGGAAGTTGATCGTCCAGGTTAGTGTAGTCTTGAGAAAGACTGTTGGCGGAAGTGACTGACGTCTCGACGGCCTTAGCGGCGGTCACCTTCAGAGTCAAGTCCGTCAGAGGTAAGGCTATCACCTTGGTAACTACATGTAAGAAACGTGCGTGCTTTGTATGTACATCGTACCTACACGCACGAAACACGCGTGATTTATACCTACATGGCTGCCTCCATGGGCGGGAAATTTGGCTTCACTCGATCATAGGGCGAAGCTTATGGAGCTATCGTTCCAATTTTTTTGAGAGTTCACAGTGCTTACCACGTCAACCCTGGACCTAGTCTCCCCGAAGTTTCTGGAAAGGTTAATTTTATTTTTCTAATGAAAAATTGTTGACAACGTCAGTTTTGACGGTTTCAAACTCACTGTATCAGAAAATGGTCGCTTGTGGTTATGATCAGAAGTTTACTGTATACTGACGAAGAACAGGTGAACAGGTACATAAGGTTTTCTTCATAACACTTGATTATTATACACTTAAAAAATCTCTAAAACAACTTATGACCAAATTACTTCAGGAACCAGTAAACCACGTTTCTGTCTGGTTTGTAACCGTGCATTCCGTGGTTCAACCGACTTGAAGGTCCATATGCGTGTTCACACTGGAGAGAAACCATTCAAATGTGAAACGTGCCCAAAGGCTTTTGGAGACCGTTCAGCACTACGAAGGCACAACATGACCCACACAGGCCTCAAACCTCGTGCTTGTCCACATTGTCCACTTGCATTCCGCCAGACAGCTCCGTTGATCCAACATCTTCGCTTGAAGCATAATATCAACATACGTCATCGATGTAGTGTCTGCTACATGTCTTTTTGTGAAGATGATGCATACATCATTCACATGGCTAGTGTCCATCACAAGAGTGTGTCAATCACAGAGAACAAGAAAGGTGACTCGGACCAGGATGCAACAAGTGGACTGGAAATGGACCATGAAGATTTGCAAAACAGTCATGAAGTTGAAGATGGTGTGCCAACCGATGACGGAAGTCAGCTGGTTGATAGTGACGGAGAGGATGGTGGTAAAAACGAAGTGGATGAGAGCACAGCTCATTTGGTGCAACACAGTGATGAGAACAAGGAAGACGAGAATGCTCCACATGAAATATCTCAAAATGAGCAAGTTGTTGCTGAAAGAAGCATACAAGAGGAGTAAGTATTCTTCTTTTTAAATGAATGTGTATAAAAGAGTTTCAGACTCAATACATCGATTCAAAATTAATTTCATATTTGAGGGTACTATTTGTGTATCCCGCACATACGTTTATCAATCTAACAGGCAGATTTTCGTAACTTGCGCTTTCCAGCTAAGTCTCGGTATCTTCGATGGTTACTTGATCGAACCTTACACGTGTTATAACACTATCCAGGCAGAAGTGACGCCCTTTTAAGTTCCAGGGAAATAAGGGATAAAAGGAGACAAGACGTTGGTAGTGGATAATTGGTTGTCTTAAAGGATAACAAATGTTTCACACTGAAATTCACTGAGGTTCCCCTCTTCGAGGGGGCGGAGGTGTTTTTTAATTATTTAAATTTTAACATTAAATATGAAATTTCATAGGCGTTTGCTTGAAAACAAGGTTTCTTTTTGAGTTTGTAGAGGAAGGACGAAATTGGTCAAAATGAAATTCTATTTTATTTTGACTGTCTGAAAGAGTTTTTATGGAAGTAATGCCCTTTTCCGTTGGGTTTTTTTATACGTACGGGCTACACTGGGACGGTGCACTGTATGCCCCGTTAAAATTAAACTTAACATGAATTTGTCTGAATTGTCTCGAGCAATAAGTCCACCCTTCCACATTTTAGCTCGCCACCTGAGTCCTGGCGTCTCACCGTTCATCAAAGGGTTGCAACTTCGATTCCCGTCAAGGGCTTAGAAGTCGTTTTTCTCACAATACGAGCTAGACGAACGTTCGCTCAGCGTCTGTATTTAGTACACTTAAATATGACCGATGCTGAACATCCCGTTTCGCATGCAGAAAATTAGCTGGCTTTTAACGCAATAGATTTATAATGTCACTAGGAACCGTCTTCCATTCCAAATCAGCAAGTCCAATTCCAGGTCCATTTCGGCCAGCAAATTTGCTTGTGTCGATGTGGAGAAAACCTGCTCACCTTGCAAAGAGTCCAGCTGTCTGAACCTAAATCCTGCTTCACCGGCCTGATCAGTAGAAATGTGAACATTACGTGAAATAACTAAAGATTTGAGCAGAGAGATCCTAGCGTACCAAGTCAGTCCGAATCTAAAAAGAAATTCTTAGATCTTTTAACTGAAGGTGGCAGATGTACATCAAATATTACGCTAGCATATAATTACTTATACTAGCTTACAAGTACTTTCAGGTTTAAGTTTCCGGATTTTTTGTCACCTCAAATTTTATCATTGTAAGTCAAATATGGTAGAGCAACACAGGTAGAAGAAATGGACTCTCCGAATGAAATGCATTGTTACACATGCGTGGGTTTGGAGTTATGACAGAGGATCAGAATATAAGAAGATTTTCACGTCATTTGTTAGAAAAAAGTCTTCCAATATTGCGGTCAAATTTCCGGTCGAGATGGCGCCAAGGTACTCTTATTCCTTCCCACAATGCAGCCTACAACGAGAAAAACTTGATAAATTTAGATTTTATAACATTTGAAAGGCAACACTTTACTCGGAAATATTTCTTTGGGGAAATTGATCAATACTATTTTGAGCTGTGAATTTGCCACCATGGTTATTCGTTTTCGACGTTTAGCTGCTGACCAACTAAGAGGGTGTTAGAAACGAGATATGGTGTGCACATAAAACAAGCAATTATGTCGTCGGCAATCAATAAATAGATTTAAAAAAACTCAATTCTTCAATAGGGGATCATCCTAACCCTACGTTAAAGTTTTCTGGGAGACATCTTTGCGCGTAAAGTTTGCTTCAGTGAAGTTGGTAGTAATTTAGAAGTGCTGTGAAAGGTGAACTCAAGTAGTTAACCAAAACATACTGAAATGATACAGTGAATCACTTTCTAATCCTGGATTAGAACTGATCGGCTTTTCATCAAGCGGCCCCTGACAATGACTAGAAAGTTACTATTATGAAATAGAACACTACTCTAAACCCTACACTGCAGACAGGAAGGAAACCTTATTGACAAAAGACAGGGTTTGATTTTTTCAGTTAGAAGTCCCAATTCCTCTTTGAGTTTTGGGATGAGACAATGAACTGATGATGTTAGTTCATTCTGGAAGCGACAGACACATTGCGCATTGTCATTCATATGTACTACTCACGAAAATGAGGACCCCTAATTCCTTTAAGCCACATGTCCATTTGATCGTTACAAACAACGAATTAGAACGTGAACAATCATAACTGTGGCCGAGATCAAGAGTAGGTAGTATCCATTTGATCCTTCCGAAATCCACAGTTGCTACGATCGAAACCTGTACGTTTTCGTTTGATCGCTAAGATCGTTAACTTGTTTCACCAAAGCCGTATTGCAAT
The DNA here is from genome assembly GCA_036872915.1 of Nanipora kamurai. Taxonomy (NCBI): domain Eukaryota; kingdom Metazoa; phylum Cnidaria; class Anthozoa; order Scleralcyonacea; family Helioporidae; genus Nanipora; species Nanipora kamurai. The sequence continues at coordinate 78,371 of JBAHVQ010000417.1, read as the reverse complement.
CGAGGCGATTTAATGCACACCAGTCTTTGCTAAGGAATTCCATTGTGATGACATAGTTACTGCGGATGACCAAAAAAATCTTTGAAATTCAGACCTGGAAGGGATTTGATTTTAGATCTGTTTAGTCTTGCTTTAATCAGTTTTCGTCGCAGTCACAATTTCTCAACCACTCAAGGTTTGGCTTAAGCTCCAGGCATTGTGTCCAACATCATTGGTGTAAACAATTTTTTAGTAATCCTTTCAAGTATTTCGTTGTTTATGTTCGCCCTTTTCGACATCCGAGTTGATGGAATGCCGAAATTGTACCAAAATAAATTACGACTACATGGGGTACCATCAGACGTTTTATAGTATGAATCTATGTACTACTTAGACTACAAAAAAAATGTACATTTTGGTGCACCTCGTAAGCCGTTGCAGCTGTAAAGAGGGGAAAACGACAAAAGCTGAATGAAGGTACTAGACTTTACCATCTTCACAATTTACTATCTCGACTATTTTGAACAAAGGCTGTTTCTTGAATCGTGTCTTCCACAATTATTTTGAATATTTTCTGGCTGGTTTTTTTGTATTTAGTAATAGTCCACGGAGCTCGTTCTCACATATTTGCTTTCGGACGATCGCTTGTTGACTTAGCGTAACAATATCCAGGCCAATTTAATGAATACCCAAAAAATAACTTTTGTGTATGTCAGTGATGTCACATCTTTTAACAGGCTATTTCCGATTTGCCTTTCTTCGTAATCACCTGATGCCTGGTGAGACACTATAACATTTGAGCTACTGAGAGCAAAGGTTCGAAATATGAATTGCCTGATGCTACCCCTCAGTCTGGCACTGTTTTCAATGTACGTAACCATTGTTAGGCAAGTGTGTCCCGGCTTACTTTACGTTATCGTTATAAATATCGTAAATATTATTCGTGTTCGCCGCTCAAACTCGCAGGATTCGCGCTTGATACACATCCGCATTATCTCGATAACATCCGCCAGTTTGAAAAAGAATTGTTTGCAACTTAAAGTATCAAACCAATAAAAGAGACAGCTTGGTAATAAAATTTTTAAAAACAAGTATATAAGCTATGGATTATGGGAGGAAATTTACCATGTTCTAGTGTTTCATAAATAACGAAATTTTTTAAACTAAAATCCTTTTGTCAGCATAGGTCGAGGTGAAACGGATTCAATCACTTTAAGGTGAAAGTGAGACCGACACTTGGCTACGATAGAGAAATTAGTGCCACTAGCACAACATTGTCCGAAATTTGATTCCTGATGAATGCTCAGTTTCTTAGGGGCACAATCTGCACTACCTTTGCACACTATTTCCCACGCTTCAATATCTATTTCAAGCTTCTCGGGTTTTTTTGTGTAAAAGCATTTTAGATTCCTCGAGTCTTCTGTTTCATCTTCCCTTTCTTTGAAAAAAACATTCCTTTAACAAGCTTTAACCATTCTTTTGGTTGTTACCTTAGGTATATGAGCGAGACAGTTTCAAGTGAGACAGAGCAAGGACAACCGATCACGATTTCCACAAATCAAGACACCCAAGACTTGGTTCTCCCAACAGATCTTGTCGTGGCTCATCAACTTATTGCTGTTCAACAGTCCAATATGGACGTTCAGTGACCCACAAGCTTTTGTCTTACCACAGTTTTGACCGTATACCATAGCTTTAGTTTACCAAGTTTCACTCGGTTGTTCTGAATATTTTCAAAATCAAAGATTATTGGACGTGCATGATTACCGTAGAGTGTTGCATTCCCCACAAGTGTAATATTTACCCATCGTAGCAGCTTGAAAATACTGAGTTATAGTCTCAATCACTTGTTTATAGAATGGTGTGGTGGCTATGAATGTAAGTGATTACGAACTGCAATTTACATTAAATATCTTACGTGGTTTACCACAATTCTTGACTTCACGCAGCACTTGTTTGGTTTATTGTACTTCAAACGCTTCGATATTGAACAGCAGTTTACGTCAAAACACTGTTCCTTACGAAAAACAAGTGATGGTCAAAATATCTTGTTGTAACGAGTGATCATTGAACAAAGCATTACATATTCCATTTAATCTTGAGTCCTTTATAAAAACAATCTTTGAAAAATTTTGGATACAAATAAAAACGAAAATTTCGAACGTAACGTTATTTACATCAACAAAGCTGCTTGAATTGATATCTATCTATTGAGTAAAAGACACTTCAGGTACCCAAAAACATGACAGCTGGCAGTTAAAAAGGTACCACTTCAGAAAGCGAAAGTATAAAGACGTGAAATTTACGTCGTTTAATGAAACATGTCTCTAGATTGATAATAGTGGATGAGCATACGTATACCGTGGTTATCAGGAAAGGGATAGAAAATGCGGTTCCACTCAGCAAACTGACACTATTTGTCCGTAAAGTACTCCAGATTATTTCCCATCCAATGTTCACAGGATTTTCACGTGGGTGAATTTCAATCCTTGGACAACTTTGTCATCGCACGTAAAATTAATTCGTTCTAAGTACCCGATCATGACAAAAAAGAAGATCATATTTTAGTCCGATTGTATCATACTAAACTATTGTCATTGGGTTAATAAAGTGGAGTAAAAAGAAAGTAAGTTAAAAAAGATAAGCTCAACTGCGCCTACAACAGAGATAAGTAAACAACAAGTGTCTCCTGGAGAATGGAAGTAAGCAATACCCTAAGGGGAACGTTAATCAGACGAATTGTTTAATAATCAAACAATGGGTCAAACGCCAGAGTCACGTACTGGTCAATATTAAGAGGTATATTTTATATATGACTTGCACGAAAGTCAGCTGTGCTGCAACAGCAATAAATTGGAATTCAATCTTGTTGCTGAATCTGATCCTCTTTCATCAATTGTCACTGCATAAAAGTTCCAATTTGAAATCTTAAGGGAATGACAGGCAGGTTTAATTGCCTTCTGAACACGTGAATTTCATGTAGCTTTCGTATGTTTGAATCTTCTCGACGACAAAACTTGAACTCGGAGTTTTCACTATTTGTTCACCTTCAAGAGCATCATACAGATATCTTAAAACTTAAAGTACTTTTTTTCTACTCAATCACCTTAACAGGAGATTTAATTTTTCATAGGATAATATTACCTTATGCCATTTTCTAGTTGTAAACCATGTTATGACTTCATGCCTTAAGAACGTACATATCTGTGGTGTGAAACTGGAAATAAACCGGCAAATGTATGTCACCTTTTGCATGAAGCAAAACGTTTGTGGGCAATTTTAAACCGCCTGGAAAAGCCTGACGTCTTGGCCATATGACACGTGGACTTAAATCACCCAACAAAAAACATTTTGTAAATTTACAGATAGATCGTTGCCCCAGCAAAATTGTTGCAACAAATTTAGATTCTCATTAAGTTCCTTTGACCTGTTACGAACAAAGTACGATCTTTTCAACTGCTGTTTTAACATGCTTGTTTCACACTGAACAAGAGTAATAACCTTGGAATAATCTGGCAGTCTGCAATAAGAAATTTAGAAGTTTCTCGGCACCCTGTAATAATATTCTGTCCAAGGTTCAAGATGAGAGTGTGAAACACTTCACATTCATGTCTCACGAAAACCTTAATAAAACTGATGTCTTGACAAATGTAGTTGAATCGAAGTACGAAACTTGTACGTGGGACATCAAGGTCTTCCAAAATGTATTACATAAAGCCTGTACGGAACTGACAAAGACTACATCTGTGATATGAGCAAAATTTCTGAAATATAACTTGTAAATATTTAAAAATAAAATGTGTAAATACTTCCAAAAAAATGTCAGACGTCCAACTCCAGACGGTCTGCCTGCCTTTTTATACACACTTATTTTGGAAAATTAAAACATCCTATAACCCCGTGAGCATCTTTATATTTGTTGATTATTTTAGAGTCAGCAGTTTGCATAACCGATAACTCTGTTTACAAACAATTTATGGAAACTACACTGGACAAAACCTTGTCAGTCTTACAATGTAACGTATCTCCTCCTAATCAGCCCACGAACAGCCCCGTTGCATCCTTAGTTTAAAGCAATTATGATATTTGTACATCATGCTTACTGTTATGGCAAATTCAATTAAAGTACATGGAGTTTATTTAGATATTGTTAAAAAAAAAGTATTTTCAACTGCACCAATTTTTTTTAGCAGTGAGAAAACTCGTATTAAAGTAAGCAGTTTTTGTCTGCCATGCACATCAGACAATGGTAAGTTAATCCAGGACTAGCACAGGCCGGCGCTGCAGGGCTTCGAGCTCCCACGGGATCCCACTCAAGCTGTGATATGCAACAAGTGCAATGAAAATCTCAAGACAACGAACAATCACCTGAAATGGTTTAAAAAAAAAAAGACCACCATATTGTGCAGGTAAACACCCAGCATGAAGTTGTCAATCATGCTAATCGTAGACAAATTGTCAAGTTTCAGCGTGGTTAATAAATGTGTGGACTGTTGTCAATCTAGCATTTGAAATAGACTGTAACCTTTAACAGCACACGATGCTATACATTTACTACGCGTTGACCAAAAACCTGCTCATGACAATTTTGTGACTTTTAATGTGTGCATTGTTGAATGTCTCCCTGAAGAAATTTCGCAAAGATTAATAGCGATGGTAACAGTAGCCGTAGTAGCTATATACATTATTACGAGGGCAGAGTGTATCTGACACTTCTTTATAACGCAATGTCCCTCATATGATCATATTAAAACTATGATCTCGCAATGTCCCTCATATGATCTTATTCACCCAGACATCAAATTATAATTACGACGGCTCGTTTTTAATTAGATCGTATAGTCTGCAACGAATTGATGGACTATTTTCAGTTCTTTCACGATCCGCTTGTGACTTTAACCACTGCGATATCTCCACTGTTTTATCCTGGCTACCACCAGATGATTATATGAACTTAAGAAAGCCATGAGTGCATGGCTTACGTAAGGTACAAGGATGCAGTGTATATAAAACTGCTGGAAATAACATGCACGTCATATCTTTAACAAAGTTTCGTCACACATTTTGACATCTATGATTTAAAGCGAATACGTTCTACAGTCATCGTAACAAAGGTACTCAAAACGCAAATAAATGCCATTTTAGCGAGGCAAAATGTGTTGGAGGGAATATCCCCGTATCTCTCAACAAATTACTCTCTTTCAATTTCTCTGCATATAACCACCGTCCATTGCACCTCCACGACTGAACTCGTAAAATGATAGCTAGCGACTGAGCGGTCAAGATTTGGAGTTTTATTCTTTTCCTGATTAGTGTCATCAAAATCTTTAATGTAATTGGGCCACCATGGAATAGTTGCCCTAGGGCTTCACGGGATCTTCAACGACCAGTAATACTTCTCTGCTTGAGACATTCACCTGAGATAAACCTACTGAAGACAACATCCTAATTCTTATAAGTCCACCTATGTGATACCTGCGAGTTCGGACGGTGTTTGCGTACATTTGTGTGAATGTGCACGTGTGTTTTATTGTATATAATTTTAAAATAAAGTACTTGAAATGATGTTAGGTTCTTTTAATGTCTTGAGTTAAGAGTAACAGGTTGGCTCCATGTCATACTTATCACGACGACATCATCGACTGTTTCTCCTTGAAGTAAAACGATGAAAGACACAACCAGAAACATCGTCGCTACAAGTGCTATACTTCTGCTATTTTGTAAGAGGAAGTTAAATTCTCTTCCTGAAGTTTTTTCGACTAATTTAATCGAAGAGTCGAATATTTCATCTTGTTTCATCAGTTATTTTATACATTTTATTAAAAGTACAGAGACTACTATGCGAAAACCAAAATCAAGTTATTATATCGACTGCATTTGTCAAGAGATCAGAGATTTTTTTTCTTGGAACTTCAATAATTCCCATGGCCATTTAAACTTTATACTGGGATGCCAGTAATGCCTGAAAAACAAATTATCATCGTAACCACAGTTTAAAAGAAATACACTCAAAAAAACCGCGCCATTTCACATATCATTGATATGCGGTGCAGCAACAGGACTATACTGTGGTTGTCTAGACGTCAATAACAGACTTAATGAATGTGCATGATACGTGATGCTTAACTGCCAATCTTCTACTAACTTTTTTTTTTTTTGTGACGCTTGAAAAATGATAGGCCAATTCATGTATAATGCAGTATAGCACTGCGATGCGGTGAAAACCTGTCTGATTAACGTTGCCAGCAAATGCTACAGGTGCTAAAATTGCTCTCCAGGTGCATCAACCGATCACTATAAAAATACCCTTCCAAAACATAACGATACAGCCTAAAACAGGAAGGTTAGGTCTGCAAGCAACAAGATACAGAGAAGATATCCGGATACTAGTTGGCCCGTAGAAACAAGTAAGTTCAGTTTTCAGTTCACTTCTTCAGTTCAACAGGGTTATCAAGTGAAAGAAGAATGAAAAGCTATACCACATTTATTGTTGAAAACGTTCGTTCCAGATCCGGAACAGAGCATTTTTAATGATCATTTAAAATCATTATTTTGAAACATGACGATACTGGGACAGTTGACTAAATTTTTGAGAAATTTAGTTCCGGGTCAACACTTTGATTTAAACATTGTCATTTGCAACTGCCTCAAGTGAAACAAATTTAACTCAAAGTCACGTTTCTCATCGGAATTAACCAGAACATAAACAGCTGGATGAATCTTGGTTTGCTTGCAGGGACAGGATGAAAGTGCAACTAGTACAGTGCTGAGTAAAACTGCTTCTGCCAACAGATTCTTGTTTGTAGCAGTAAGGGAGGTCAAACTTGGCTGACGCAGATCTTTGTAGTGCTATATTTTTACAGTATATTGCATCTCAGAAGGTTATTAGGGAAGGGAAGTATTTGTAATTACAAAGACCGTCCTACTTGCACGAGACCTTGGCCGTTCCTGGCACTAGCTTCAGTTTTCATGTGTGCAGCCATGGGCACGGTGAAGACTATTGAAACGTGGGAGATAAATCTAGCAATGTAAAGATAGTCTTTAGCTCATAAATAATTTACGTCATCAACAATGCGAATTTAAAAGAACAATATGAAGTCACGAGGTCTGCCAAACGTTACACTTGTGTTTCCAAGGTTGCTGCCTCAGAATAAAGCAACCACTGCATTTTAATTATAGCAACTGGTCTGGACACGCGTACATAAAATGTGAGTAAATGTTTGAGTCGCCAGAAAATCTGTTACTCCGTTCCAAAACCTCAGAAATACTTCAAAGGAACTCAAGATCTTGAAGAATGCAAAGCTTTCCGGTGGTTACTGTATGGTGTGAGCTTGACAAATTCATCCGTACTTTTTTGCTGAAGGATATTTGAGATTAAAAACAGTGCTGAGACACACAGAAGTTCACCCAACCTCCTGGGTTATCATATTGCATGTAAACATATTTTAACCTAGGATAACCCTTGGGGTGGGATTACCTGCATCTATGGAAACAGAACATGAATAGTTATAGTTAGACCAGTCAAAACCACTGAAAAATTCCATCTTTAAAATACAGTATAATAAATTTTCAAAAATGTTGGTCCCAACTTGGTTTACATATGGGATTTTCGGTCAAAATTTTGGTATTATATTTTTTACATTGAAGTAAAAACTCGATTAACTGTATTAGTTGTGAGTTCTAGCAAACTAGGATTTCGATATCACTATATACGAAAACGCCGACCAAAAACAACATCATTAACCCTGGAGGTACGATAATCTGTAAATGTTGCATTTCTTTTGTCATCTTGGTAGAGGCTTACAACTTTCCAAAGAAAGTCTAACATTAATTTAAGTTTACAAAATCTTATAATAATTGTCCTTGTCAGTAAAACAAGTGAGATAGGGAAACTTGAATGGCTTTTATATTTTGTGACTTGCGTCGACAGAACAAGCTAACCAAAAGTGTTGACGTGACTAAGGAGGTTCGAATTATGCTTAATCTTTACTCTGGATGAAAAACTCTGTTGAAAGATAACGTCATCGCTGACACTTGGGTTGTACCTTGATAAACTCTTGACTGGATACCTTTGAAAGTTCCGGTTTGGGAACAGGGAAGAAGAAAGCTGGGGATTTACACTCCAGTGGTCAGTTGCTCAATTGCTGGATAGCTTATCCGTGGATAAGTCTGAATTAGTGAACGGCATTGTCAATCCACTAAAAACCAAACATACATTTTATCTACCGAATACAACTATCCAGTGGACATTTCCATATTCAGTGCATAAAATTTAAGTTCAGTTTTCCGGTGTTTGAATAACGTTGCTCACTCGTTACAACTTATCCTCCGGATAAGTTATCCAAACATTGAACAACCAACCCCTGGATGTTTGACAAGCAGGCGACACATCTGTTCCTGTGCGACATTAAAACCCTCATAATAGGAAAATCCGTGGCTGACTACGGCCGTAGAAACTTTCCATAATTATCCTGTTCTAAGTACAAACTCACTTCGACTGAGCGGAGGAATTTAAGAAAGAATTCTACAGGGAAAAGTACTCAAAAGAACATTCATTTCTAATGCCATGGAAAAAAATGTCCGAATTGGCCTGAAGTTGTTTTTGACATAAAGACGAAATATTACTATTAAACTTTGTTTCCTCTTTAATCCGAAGCTTGGATTTTACAAGATGTTAGTTTTCGGGTTATTTTTTTTTTTTATAGTCTTTAAAAATCACTGAAAGCGAAAAGTCTGTTGGCTATTTGGTATAAGACTTTTGTTTTTCCGAAAAGATTTAGCAATTAAGATGTCCACCGACACGCTATTGTCACCAATTATAGTATCCAACTGGCATATTAATCATGTTCAGTTCAACCGTGTAAAGCTGATTTTTATGTGCAAGATGAGAAGGAAGGTGTTTAAGTACTTTCAACCTTATTACAAGAGATTTTCGTTTATTGCTGCGATGTATTAAACGAGCTAAGACAATGATCCTTACCGCTTCATTTACATTCTGAATTATATCGATTTACCACAATGTAAATTTATACGAGCTTCTTTGAAACAACTAAAACAAAAATTGTTAAGCCGAGCTGTCCAACTAGAATAAGACCAGTACTTTTCTTCCAATTAGAATCGTTACTTGTATCATAATCGGTGACTTCATCACTTGTAATGTAACTACTCCTACCGCTACCGGTAACAGTATTAGAACTAAAGCTTCATTATTAATACCACAACTCGTGTCACTATCACAGTACGTAATATAATCAATAGCACTTTATACCTCTCTCGCACTGCTTACTGTTTCACCCGGATTCAACTTCGTTTCTCTCTTCAGATCACAGAAAAGCATGGCTGCACCAAAATTAATAGTGCTTCTCTTCATTTTACCACCGCTGATACGTTCTGCTTCCAAACCCAACCGGAAGAGAAGTCCAAAATACCAGGACATTCAGGAACTGATAACAAACGCCGGTTTGTTAAGAAGCTATACTAAAAGTGTCAATCTGGAATATGTAAGAATGACGAAAAAATTCTGCATTCCGAAGTTGCGCCAGAGACCTGGTATTAACCAGGTTTGCATTGCATCGTGGAACTGTTTTCAGGGGCACAAATAAAAGATTCGTCCCTAAAAACAGTCCCACGATGTAATATCAGCTGTGGTAAACAGGTCCCCGGCAAGACTTTGGAGTGGCCAATTGCTGTACTTTACCATGTATTATATTCCCTAATTTCTTGCCGCAGTTAATCTGGCAATCACGATTCTCGTACAATTATATTATGAGTACAGATTGGTGTAGAAATTCGTTGTAAATTATCCAAAGGATGGCAATAAATCACTGAATCACGTTCTGAATCACCGCTTTCTTAAATCTGCAGCTTGATTAGGAGATCTCCTCTTCAATGAATAGATGTCTCTGGTAGCTTTTTTTCGCTGTCAGACGTTCCATTTAGGAAAATATTCCGTCCGGAAAGATTTTAGTCCCCTCATTTCATCTTACCATCAATATTTCTTACCACGTTTTTTGCTCTCGTATTTCTAGTTTTTTGCACATCATGTAGGCAATATTTGACATTATTTATCAACTATTGGTAAGAGTTTATCGGCGAAAGTATATTTAGCTTGGTTTATGGAAATCATATTAGCTAAAAATGCACCTCAATAAAATTCCGTCATGTTCTAGGTAAAGAATTGTAAATGCAGCAGGATTTTTTTTTCGTTTGGCCTGATCAAACAAATTTCTGAACAAACGGTGAGTCCATAGTAAACTTTATTTAAATTACAATAAATATCTACCAGTTGTGCTACATTTATATACTTTCTTCACTAATTGTATTATATTTTATTGCCATACAAACCTACAAAGATTTAAACGGTGGATCACTTAATCTTATGCAAATGATTTGTCACATTTTCCTTTTACGCTGTTATCTAAAATAGAATACACAACGTTTACCCTAACTGCAGTGTTGAAATCTTTAGATCACAAGAGCAGTTGCTGATATACAACGCAGTCTGTATCCATTCATTGAATTATTAACTGGGATAACACAGCAAGAAAGAAATCCAAAGTTGAACGGCAAGTTACAAAAGATAGGGAAAAGACTAAATGAAACCTACGATACTGCTATTGATGTAAGACAACGTTAAACTTTTGGATAGAGGTCGATTAACTAATGACAGTTTCGATAAATTATACATTGATGTTCAAAGTCTATTTACCAAATATAGAGCGGCTCACACGGGATTTTCATAAGAGGGGGGTTGAATGGTATAGCATAGTGGCCCTCAATGGGGTGCCTAAAGTCTAGAGTGCGAGAGAGAAGCATATTTCTTTGATGATTTCTTAGGATCGATTGTGTTATAGTAGAATCCAGTTGATTAACTTGGAAGAAACAGGTTGCTAAAACACATTTGAAGTAAAGTTTCGTTCATTTTTGAAGGAAACAACACGTTCATCACATATTTTCTTTTCTAAACCGACTGTTAAAAACAATCGTTTCTAACACTTTGAAGGTAAAATATCAATTTGGTAACATGCCAGCACTCACTGCCTAACCCCTTCCAAGCCCATTCATTCGTTCCCTGCTTTGTTCCTTCTTTTTGGTTCCTCGAATTGACAACACACTGCTAACATCTGCCAATAATGGTTAATTAAGCTCCCGTTATTACTGAAAAGAGTCGATAATGTGTCTTTAATCTCCATAAATCTCTAAGGCTGAATTTTCCCGAGAATTATCAGGGCATATCGTCAGCTAACGATCGACCAAAATATGATTTATTGGAAATCCAAGAGCGTAATCGGTGGTGAAGAAATGACTAAGGTAATGAGGATGACAACTTTTCATTCAGATGACCGATCCGTACGTCAGTCTGGAGTACTCATCACCTATGCAGAATTTTAAAATGATAGGTTAGGTAGTACTATCTTCGCAGTGACATAGGACAAAAATGTGAAAAAAATTAAATTTTCTCGGATAAGGACAAAAAACCCATTGATTCTAGATTCACCAATGCGCAACAAAGAACGACGGGATTTGCATGCGAACGAGGATGTTGAAGTGTTCAATACAAGATGTTATAAGGATTCGTCTTCATTTAACGATATTTTCTTCTTATAGATGATGGTCAAAACAGGGCAATCGGTAAAAAATCTTACTACAAAGGCCCCATCAATTAAAGATTTGGACAAGATAACCTATCAATTTACGGTAGGCAGACATCTTTGAGTAATACGTGAAGTAATACTATGAAGTCATTTTACGTCATTAGCTGGTCAAGCCCAACAGTAAAAGTTCATTTAAAAATACTACGGCCAGAAATAAAGCGCTTCTTTATTGGTCCTCTAAGTAACCAAAGTGGTACTGCAAAAACTAATCCGTCAAGTGAGATAATACGTTCAAGGCACTGACGTAAACGAAAATGCCGAACAATAGAAAATGTGGCAGAAACTTGTGTTAGGCTGCCAAGAAATCATGGAAGATTGTTCAACAATACATTGAGGAAGAGTATGATCTTCTCATTAACTTTTTAATGTATCAATTTAACTGAAAAGCCATATAAAAAAACAAAAGGAAATGTACATCTTATACCTCATAAATTCGACTGCTTAATAGCAAATGAAGAAGTAGCCGGAGAAACAGGCGAGGTGCATGAAGTCGATTAAAGCACGACCATCTTGTCTCCTTCATTTTAACATCACGTTTCCGCACGTCAGAATGTCACAATTAGTAAAGCCGACAATACTAAGTAGAGGTTTTTGTTAAAACGTTTAAATGTTATGGTATCGAAGTTTGAAAAGGATAATACTAACAACGCTAGGAAGCCAAACATGGATACGTTAACTAAACAAATTGTGTAATCATTATAGTCGTTTTTATTTGCTTATTGCAAGAATGTTCATCCACTCCCCGTAGTTTGGCTAATTTACTCACCATAGACTATATTTTGCCAAGGATTACACAAATAGCCAGATCCTTAGTCGGGTCATAAAGTCACGAGTGCCACACGAGTTACTGCATCCGATCTCGAGTCACAAGTTACTGTATCTCACTCACATGGCCCAGTCACGAGAACTCCGTTCACTGGCATTCAAAAACGAGCTAGGAAGTTTAATAAACATATCTACCAGAAAATACGTCCGTTTGTCACCAGCCATTTAGATCAACGTCATTGGCTCCATTTCAGCCCACGATGTTCCAGCCCAAATTTTTAAAAAAATTACTTCACCCAAATGCAACTCGAGTCTGACATAAGACCGAGCACTGACCATAAGTTTAGAGGTACAACCACAGGAGGAAAAAAGGGGGCAGCGTTTCCTACACTGGTGAGAAAAATTCCATATTGCAAGAAATATTGGGATAAATCCATCATTTTTGGAGCGTTTTAGGAGCTCCCATTCAAGTGAAAAAATATTTTCTCACCACGATCCCCTTTAACGAAATCCTAGTTGCGTCCGTGCACGAGTTTCTTTCTTCCTCTTCTTTTCTAGAACAGCCGAGGTTTCGCTACACGTAAAAGAGAATTCCGCAACTATTTTGTGCTTTATGAACTGCAAAGAACGGCTATCGATATCACATACTCCCTCGGAAAATTGAATCAATTTACACAAGGGAAGTAGTCAATGGAAAATACACAAATGCTATCAGTAATACTGAAATTGGTCATCAAATGACAAAAATAATTTGTATATATGACATGCAAGTTTAAAATCGACTGTTGTTACCGAAGATTGATTTCATTGACGTATTAAGTTTATGAACTTATCCTGTTGAAAAGAAACGAATATCTAATAAAGTGATATATTTTGATTGTCGTCCTCTTCTTCGTCGTCCTTTAGTTAAGTCTACAAAATTTAATTAAAGCATATAAAATTGTTCACATGGACTGTGAGTCAACCTCATGAAGACATATTAGCAAGCTGGAATGGTTATCAGAAAAGCTATGTACCCCATAACTATGCACATTAAACAAAAGAGCTTTCGTCACATCACTAAACCAGGGAAGTTGACAGACAAGTGGGCAGATGATACTAAACGAGAAAGTCAAAAGCGTTGGGAAACTGGAAGAATTTAGGGACTGATGTTTCAAGCGAAGACCCTTCGTCGCCCCACGTTTCTCTTCGAAGAAGAGCTTTCGCTCGAAACGTCAGTGTTTCTAGACCTATGTTCCGCCAGTTTCCCAACGTTTTTAATTTTCTACAAGTCGTTCAATGCTGCCGACCCAGTGCTCTACTTTTATAATATAACACTAAAGTAGACTCGTTATTTGTAAAGCCAACTGAAAGAGAAACAGACAGGTAAGCAGGAAGAGAGACAAAAAAAGTTTCAATTAAATAAATTAAAAGACAGAAACTGCTTTTCCTTAAAGTCGTACAGCTATAGTTCTATTTGCATACAAGAATTACATGGACCAGGAATTAAAACAACTAGTACTAAATTAATTTAATAAATCAATAGAAGTATCAGACAATTTAGGAAAGCATAACAAATAGTATACAGGTAGCAAGGCAATCAGACAGACAGAACTGGCCTATATTTAACTGGACAGCGAGTCAAGTAAAAAAGTGTCCCAAAGTGATGTTAAGAAATGTATGTTGGAGCTTCACACTTATGGTAGAGACCTCTGACCTAAGTATTGTAACAAAAAGAAGGAACGAAGTCTCCTCTAGGAAAGGTTTTTTGACCTAGTAAAGTATGCAGAAAGTTGATTTTTTGTCATTTTAAGTTTTGGATTGCGTTTATTATGGACCCACACTCTCAAATACAATTCTCAAAACCGTTTGGTAACTTTTTCAAATAAATATGACAAACCTAAAATTTATTTCCCGAACTTTTATCACTTAGCCTTCTCTCAAATCTCGACGTTGCCACAACTGGTCGTTCACAAATCAAGGATACCTCCTTTTTGGCGAGTGAATGGCTAAACTTGTAGACAAGAAAACTATTACATCCATTCTACCAAGCATTTTTACGAGAAACACATCTCCACAAAATTCAACATCTACATCAAGAACAGGAAAAAAACAACGGACCGTTTTTTTAAAAAGAAGTTACAAATTGTCTTCAAAAACTTTCTGGAGTACATATAGTTCCGCAAAAATCAAGCTTAAAATGAAAGATGTGTCCAAGAGAATTACATGTCCAAAATTATTGGTTATATTTCTTAGGTCATTGCGTGCTACTATGGCCAAGAAGCTCCAGTCTTCACCTTAATTCCTGACCTGTGTATAGTTCAGCAGTCGAGATAAGCAGGAGACAGGCAGGCAAGGAAGGCAGAAATGATGACAATAGCAGTCATGAACGTAATGGATTACAGAGCAATTATCAGTTTCTACCGTAATGTCATCTCATATTTGTCAGAGGAAATAAAAAGAGAAATAAAAAAACGAAAAAACCTAAAAGAGAAAATATTTTTATGTCATTTAAAAAAAAAGGATATTCATTCAGCAAGACCTATACATTCAACCGGAGAATCTTAGAAGTTGTAACTAGTCGACTTACTACTGTCCAAGAATTCAAAATTGAGGCACGATATAATAAAACTTTTTTGACTGTATAGCTCAGTTATAAACATGTCAGCATTAACCAAGTAAAAAGTTTAATTACCCTATTATTAAGCTTCACCAAGAAATCGCTTTGAGATTCAGACTTGCTTTTAAAAATTCCAGTAAACCCGCAGAGATTGTCGGTTGAAAACTGTTAATGTACACACGTTCGGAGACTGGCAACAAAATTGCTGGTAAGTTGCTACAAAACAAACGAGCAGTCAAACTTCAACGAACTTGATTCAATCCTCCAATTAATTCAACGTGTTAAATAAATTTAATGGTTCATTCTGGTTTGTTATTGATCTCAATATTAACTGCAAGCGGCATTCACTTGGTACTATGTGTTCGAACCGCACAATTGCACGAGGACATGACGCAAGGTCCATACTGCACCAAATTCTCTCCCAGATTTTGCCAAAGTGATCATTACTTGTCATTTGAAATTAATATTTCATCTATAAGAAATTCTGCAAATTAGAAAAAAAAATACCTGCTAACAATACCAACATTAATATCCCTGAGAAGCTGAATAATGAAACAGCAAGCGAATTGATGGCAAAAAAAGAATTCCAACCGATTTTACTTTTGGACCTATTAAGCAAGATCAGACAGGCAATTTTTGGGAAAAAACTGAACACATCCATTGTTGAGTTTTCTTTAATGTGGGTAGATAAATATGATAATTATGAAGTGATTATCAGATCATCTGAAATGCGGTTAAACAAGGCATAAGGCAATAGGAATTTTAAAAAACTATAAAGATATGTTTGCAATATACTTTAGATACATATCAAATCAAATACTCAGTTCCAACTATTATCAAATTTTGCACTAATTCCATAGCTTGAATAACGCTGTCATCACACGTAAAAGTAACATTTCGTGATGCGAAATGTGATAAAATTTTGGTCTGATTGTATTTAAGAAATGAGTAGACGGTTGAATTAATCACAAGATGAGTGTATTGCAACTGTATCTATAATAAAGAAGAAAAGTTAGCTCACTAAAAGTGTCTTGTTTATCAGACAAGGACTGAAACATAATCAGGCGATATCATGAAAGAAAGCCTTTTATGTTTACCAAAAGCTTCAGAATAGCGGAACCTTCAAAGTAGTAAGCGGGTAATCTCAGTGTTTTATTTCTGCATTGTGTAAGAGTTTAATATCCGTAACTCAATGTCAGACATTTTTGTGAGTAAAACTAAATATTCCTCATGCTTCTGACCTAGTCAATGTCACATATTTCTTTAACAGTGGAGCCGTTACGTTCAGATATTTAGGAGGATAGGATGACCAGTCACAATGAGGACATTATAACATAAATATTTGAATAAAATAATATGAAAAGAACTGGGAAATTGCCATAGAGAAAGCGGAGAAATGCTTTTAAAAAGTCTGTATTAAATCCAAACAGTTACTCGGTCAGCGTTTATACGTATAAAGCTACCCATTAAAACACAAAGATTACAACAGTACCAATTAGTCCGTAGACTAGAAAGGAAAGATGGAGAGATAAATGTTTTATCGACATCATAAATTCAAGAAGCCGTAAAACCGTCATTAAATTCTTTTACCAAACAAAAATAAAGTAAAAAAATATAAAAAGAAAATATTTACAATTTGAGTGAAACTCCGTTTACACGTCAGCTAATTTTTCTTACGAATCTGATGAAAATATTTCACGAAGAAAAAGTTGCGGCACAGTTTGGACAAATTTTACAGAGCAAACGACCTGTGTGCAGCCCTTTTGAAAAGGTACTTTGAGCATGGGTAAAACTGGCACATATTAAAAAATCTGGCCAGCTCGGATAAAATGAACTGTAAGTTGAACTGTTAGTCGAGGAGAAACATGCTTGAGCTTCATGTGTCAATAACTTAACATACCGCTATTGATTAAAACGTTGACCCCGGTATCCCAACCAAATTATTACTACACAATTGCTGCTACGCACGATGGAAGATACAAAGTGTAAATTTCGAGGTTTAAAGTCAGCAAATCATTTCTATCTGTGCCATACAAAAAAATTTCTGTAATGCCACATCATTATCTGATGATGGCAATACAACTGTACACTTCAGAAGAATAAAAACTGACAAGCCTTTTTGTAATAATTTAATTTTTTTTTTCAATAACTTTCACTAGTAACGTATCTTTGGGTTCAAAATTTCTTTTCATGAACTTTGTTAACAATTTCTCTAATTTCACTAACATATTCTTCAACATTTGTCAAAACAGGAGTAAGTTTTTTTGGAAACTTGAAATAACCCGCATGTCAGTATACTTCAATTTGAAAACGTTTTTCAATAGACTAAGATTAAGAGTGGTAATGTCTCTGAGCATAAAACCATGTAATATCGCTTGGACTTTCATATCAGTTCAATTAAGGGTTAATAAGTTAATATATCATGCTCTAGCTAGGTCAGGTGGCAACATCTGATGGTTTTTAATTTTTTTTTCTACGAGCTTTAATCATTCCTATTTTGCTTCACATAGTTTACGGTTGTCTTAGTTGTATCAAATGTCGTTTATCTCTAATCACGGCACATTGGTACACCAAATTGTAACGAACAGGTTAAAAAAAATAATTGTTGCAGAAAATGATGGCACTCATTTAAGTCTATTCCACCATACAGAGTTGTAGTTTTGAAGATTTGTCGATGATAGCGAGTTATTTTAGTCACTATCCGTCGCCAAATTAATGTTTAGCTTTTCCGTAAAGTTCTGTATTGACCAGCCCTGCGTAATGTTTAAATGTCAAAAAATTTGAATCGCCCTGCTTGAAGATTATTTTATGAGTCGAACATTTACAAATACTCGATTTTTATATCTGCCAGAACAGTCTACTGTTTAAATTAGTTGCTTTGGTCGTAGTCGGTTGATCGAGTCTTAAATTCCCTAAAAATAATTCAGACGCAGGTTCTTACTTCTTAGATCAATCCTCTGGAGAAAACTTTTGAAAGGGTAAAAAAGTATCCGTCTTGATGCAGGGTGCAAACCTTTAACCTGTGCTAAAGATACAAGCGTTTTGTAACCCATATCCATTCACGTTGGATTGTTAGACCTGGAAAGTCAGGACGTCTGTTGACAGTATATGCTGTGTGTATCTACTTGTAAGCCAATGAAATACCCCTCACAACAATAATTTGAAAAAGCATTCAAACGGTTGCAAGTGTACCTGACTGAGAATCGTCATAAAGTAATGTCTAGACACATGCAGCTGTGTGGGATGCATATCATACTTGCGGGAGATCAAAGTGTGACCGAATGCAACATGAAGTTCCGCCTGAGTTTGACATTTTATTTGTAACTTGAACGATTCACATCAGTATACTGCTGATTCTAATCAATGTGACCAGTGCAGATACCTTTGTTGCCAAAATTAACTAATTGGATAAATTTCTAGTTTCAATAAATCCAAAGTTTGACCACGAGCGACTTCTGTTGTGGCTTTCATTGAAGTTGTCTAAGCCTTCTCAATATGCATGGTCGAATTTAAAACTCTGAAGTTCAGTGAGAGCGGTCTTTCCTTAAAACGATCGACAATTAAACCGTCTGACACACGTCTGACATACAACAAACGATCTGTTTTCACACAGTTAAAGAACAAAAGCGGTTACTAAAGATAAGTTACCTATCTGAAGAATAAATATATAAACACATGAACTTCCACTAAGGGGAAACAACACCTATCCTGGAATGTGTGGACCCTTTGCACGTTTAATGTCTTTAAACAAAAAAAAACTTTTTCCAGAAGACACATTGCACCATGTCTTAACTAGAAAGTGGTATAAGACCACTTTTTTCTAATAATTTCGTGATTGCACTAATTTCAAGTGCTATGCCCATATTTGTACGAGGTTTTAGATAAGACATTATCTTCGTAACCACCATCTGAGTTTAAAATCCATAAGAAGCCACGATTTTCAACGCAACTCAGATCTGCGGTACGAAATTGTGCGATATTGTGGTTATAGTCTAGACGTAAACGAAAAGCTTCATGTACGCACATGATACGCATTGTTCATAAACCAATCTTCTGCAATGTTTTTGATAACACTTGTAAAATGGTAGCAAAAGGTGCGCATTAGGGATTGCCAACACTTCAAAATGATCTGCCCAACACTTGAAAATGATCTTACTAACGTTCCCAGTGATGAAGGGAACAACAAAACAACCCTTAAGGGTGCAACGACTAACCACTATATAAGCACTCTTCCAAAATCTAGCTTTATGACGATAAAGAGTGTACGCAACCAGACATAGAGAAGAAGTCGGGATGAATCAAGTCAAAAAACCGGTACAAGTAAGTTGGATTTGAATTCATATTTGGATTTATCTTCTTAAACAAACTTCTTGTTGATGAATGTGCATTTTAACGAAGGAAAATATTTTTCCTCGTCAGAAGAACTGCATAATATTTGTAAATAAATGTAAGAGTATTTAATTTATCCTTGCGAGAACAGAAGAATAGCGCTGTGCAGGTTATGGAAATATTTTACATTGTTTTCTCACTTAATTATTTAGTCTATCACGCATGGACAGAAATATTTATTTATTTATCTATTAATTAATTTATTTAATTTGTTTATTTGTTGGCCTGTTTATTTCATACATTCATTTACTGGTTGAATCTCGTTAACTTTTTTTGAACAAAATGGGTTTCTTTACTGAGAGGAACTACCTGATAGTGGTCTCAGGAATATGTGTCATCCTTACTGTTCCATTTAAATCTTGAAATAAGAATCCATTATTTCTCAGTAAATTTCGAAGCTTAGTCGAGGTGCTACAATGGTTAATTTCTGTTAATTTCTATTATATCACGTAGATTGTGATAATGATTGTAAATTTAGTTGTGATGGTTGCAATTGCGAATCTTGTGACAACATAACGTGACAAATAATATTACTGTCATCATCTCAACGAACACTTCAATAACTGTGACAACGAATACTGTTATCATTACCAACAGAAACACTAAAATTATTGTCGTAAGTAGTACAACAATCATTATCACAATTAACACTATTATTATTACGAGCAATACTACAGTCATTCCCGCAACTAATGGTACAATCATTATGATAACTTAAACTACAATTGTCACAGTTACTAATACTACAATCATCGCTACTACTGCTAAAATCACTACCACAACTTCTA
The DNA here is from genome assembly GCA_036872915.1 of Nanipora kamurai. Classification (NCBI taxonomy): domain Eukaryota; kingdom Metazoa; phylum Cnidaria; class Anthozoa; order Scleralcyonacea; family Helioporidae; genus Nanipora; species Nanipora kamurai. The sequence continues at coordinate 58,197 of JBAHVQ010000417.1, read as the reverse complement.
TTTCAGTAGTTGTCACACCTGAAGATACTATCATTGTCACAACAACTATATCAATACTTGTCACAACCAAAGATCCAATCATTTTGACAACACTGTTACTACAATAATTACCACAACTTTCACTATGATCACAATCACATCTGTATAATGTGTCGAGGACTGATATCTAATACTTGACTACGTTTCCCAGCTAGCGAATCTCTAGCTGATGTACTCACGTGTATTGTCAAACTATAATTATTCTCGCAACTAATATTTCTTTAACTGTGACAAATAGTCAAGGACCGGGGAGCTGGCGGCAGGTAGCAATTGCTCCCCCACTTTTTTGGGGAATCTTGCTTTTTACGACACCCATCTGTTTTTAAATCGTGAACGTCCAATATCCGAGAAAATCGAGAAAGAAAACAAAGAATTGATACAAAAAGAATCGTTACACATGGTAGACTCTTCTCATATTTTCATCTCCCCCTTTTGAAAAGCACTTCATGGTTCCTGATAATACCTCGATCATTATAGCTATCACAACTACCTATATAGTCTAAAATCATTATTTATTACAAAATTTCTTTCAGGATATGATGATTTCCACGAAGGCGCGCTTGCTCTTCCTTATATTGCTAACACTGACACAGTCAGCTCCCTTGGCTCACCCGAATAGTGGTCAAGGAAGCAGAACACAATTAGAAGCAAATGCTAAACTGTTAGTGAAAGCGGTTCAAACTGTCCTTCCAACATATGTAAGAATTACTAAAAATTATGATGCTGTATTGTTTCTCTAGTGGTTTAAGCGACAGGCTCTTTGTAGTCCTATTATTATCAAAGCACAGTAATAAAATCCATAAATTTGAATGTTGTTTTCAGTCTTTGTTCATCCACTGGTATATATTTTTCCTTTCGTCTGTTTCCTTTATTTCTTCTTTTTCATTTCTTTGGTGCGTCTTGTCTACTTCTCCTTTTGGCATTGCAACGAAGTGCCTTTATTTGTACTGGATAACCACATCAGCTAACTGAACGGTTCACCTTAGAGGTCTGGTGAGGGCCGTCCCTCGCGTGTCCAGTATTATCACAGGAGGACACCCAAGTGCTCGGAGAGAAGCTGTGGTGTTGGGTAGAGTCAACCTCCTGTGGTGCTTTCTAGAGTCAAACTGGACTACTCTTCTTCCATGTGACCAAGGTAACTTTAATCAGAAAAGTGCACGAGGTCGGCTTAGAACCCGAGCCAAATAGGTGAGCAACACGTGGACTATTACTGTCCCACCGACACTCCGCAACTCATTCTTACACTCTTGACCAGTCACAATACAATGTGCAATTCAGTACAAAGTTTTTTGAGGATTATATGCAAGAGGTGTTACGGGAGATTCGTTTTGAGCGCTTTTAAATACGGGAGTTTCGTTTTGATGCCGTACCTCAAAATCACGCGACAAAGAAGTTTTTTTTAACTTTGGTCCTCCGCTTTCAATTATATTCAGCTTTTAGAAATTGTCAACGTTCATATAAAAAATTCAGTGGTATAACTCAGTTAATTATCTGAATAGTATACGACAGATAAGGTGATAGTATACCAGTGTATATAAACTTGCTACCGTCATATCACGAATTAAGCTCATTTGTTCCTTTTTTAAGGAGAGTAAATGTAAATGCAAGGATGTTACTATGTCGTTTGGTTTGGTGATAATAATTTCTGAAAGACCAGTGAGTTATTTTGATACTTATGCTAATAATTTAAACCACGCAGACTTAAAACTCAAATTTTCGTATTCAAATTTAGACCCGGAAAGCCGTTGCAGATATCCAACAAAGTTTACACCCATTTACTGCACTTCTGACGAACATCACACAGAAAGAGACGGATCAACAGCTGAAAAAAGGATTAAAAATGGTCAAAACTCGACTAACTGATGTGTATGATACAGCTATGAAAGTGAGTGATTACATATTACAAGCTACGTTTACGATACATGCATACGAGACTAATGAAGAGGGAAAGGTTATTCTTTTCTTCGTCAGCTGACGAAAACTCAAACCATGCACACCACCAGAAATGGTAAATTGCGACCAAATCTGGATAATGAAAGTCATTGACGTGTGGCCTACTATTCACAAAATAAAGCGCCGATAAGACACGCAAAGCTACAAGGTCGGGATTTGCTCAAGAGCAACGTAAAATTGTTGACCCTTAATATAACTGGTCATTGCATTACCTTTGTTCGGTCCCACCCCCTCAAATAAAGAACGTGAGTGTACTATGAACACTTTTGCAATTTTCACCTACTTCCGGCTGGAATTTCGGCTGGAAACTAAGTTTTTGAAATCTGCGTGTAATTGGTCACGGTTCTTTGCTGCGTGACATGAAGTTCAGCTAAAGTTTTTCAATCGGTATTTCAATTTCCTCGGACCGTAATGAGTTAAAGGATTTTTTCCAAGAAATTACGCGTATATACATTTAATATATACATACATACATACATACATACATACATACATACATACATACATACATACATACATACATACATACATGCATGCATGCATGCATGCGTGCGTGCGTACGTACATACATGCATACATATACATCCGGCAGATTCCAGGCAGAAAATACAGTAAGAAATACTCCGAAGAACAGCAGCTTGCAAACCCAATATTCGAGTTATAAAACAAGACGAAACTTATCATGGTAATATTTCGACTTTATATCCCAGGTTTGACAATGACTTTGAAATAAATTCGAAACATTACCGTGATAAGTTTCGTCTTGTTTTATAACTCGAATACTGGGTTTGCAAGATGCTGTTCTTCATAGTATGTTTCTTACTGTATTTCCTCAAATTGTCGGCTGGTAATGGTTCCAACCAGATTTTAAGCAGATTCCAAAAAGCTTTGTTTTGAGTCGAAATTGGAACAGGAAGCACATCAACTCCCAAATGTATGCTGAAGTCCGATATTTGAGGGGTCGAACCGAATAGCGTTAAGTTTTACTCATCATCAGGAATTCCAATATTTAGTATTCCTTGTCTCGACTAAGACTGTATTGGAAACGCTGAATCATTAAAATGTTATCGCTGTTCATAGGTACGTTTGTCAAGGATTATTTGTACAATCACAAGCCATTTATATCTGGTGGTAATCCCACATAATTTTAAATTGTTGTACACCCTTGTAGATAATGAAAGATGAACAAATATCGTTAAATAATTCTCAAAAATCAGTATCAACGACATCACTGGACAATAAAATCCGTATTATTATGGTAAGTCACTTTAGAACAATAAGATAAGTACGAAACTATACGTGTGAGGTCCGTTGTTTGAAACCTTGATAACATAACTTGTGGATCAGTTCTATATAGCAACCAATAGATAAACTAAACTACATGAACTAAATTTGTGTTCAGCATTCAGATAAATTTCCTATCAACTATTATTTAAATTCTTCTGAACTCTTCACAGCGTTAGCAGAAAAGCTAAGACATTTATTTGTTCAAACAATCAAGAGACTTAATATAATTTGTCAGTATGTATTATTTATTTTTGTCTTACAAGGTATATACGTATACACGTATATACGTACACGAATGAAACCTAAACTCATATAAGACTATCGGTTCCACTTTAGGATCCCTTAACACTAATCTTCTTCATATATATAAAATTTTGTTCTCAATTTGTAAAATTAAAGGTAAATCAAGTCATTAAACCAGTGAGTAAGTTAAAGACAGGTGATACCACTGCGCACCCATGAAGAAAGAGGTTTATGTGCAGATAGATTTTCATGTAGGTTTACGTAGTGTTTTTAACCAGACTAAAGTGTTTGAAGCAGCTGTGTTTTGTCAAGTTTAAAAATTCGAGCGTTCAGCACGAGAACTTTTATGACTTGATAAAAAGCGGTCTGAATAAATTAAACTACTTCAAATACCGTTATTGGTTAATCTATTCATGTTTTTTTGAATAAAAAATTGCAAATAAAAAAATTGCAAGTTCAGTAGTATTCTTTATATAAAACGTTTGTCTAAACTAGCAATTCAATACAAATTAAGAGTTGTAATGTGGATCATTAAGCCCATATTACCCCTGACACTCACAATTCAAATCCGATCGCTGTCTCTTGTGAGAAATAAATTTTATCACGTATAAAAGTCCTTCCACGTGATCAATACCCGCACCCAAATGTACAGGATACCTATTGAATATTGATGAGTTTATGAAGTATCTTAGGAATACATGTACGTATGTACTAGTGTATGCGTTGTTCCATAAATGTACAGTATGCATGTATTTGCTAGGTTTTTGCTAGCATTATTTTGACCATTTTAGCAAGGAAAAAGCATTGAGAGTACATAATGCTAGCATTCTGGCAGCAAATTAATTGAGTGAACATTACTTATAAGCAGGTTATTATCCTTGCATAGTAATAATTGGCATTTTTAGCGTTAGTATCTTTACCAATCTTCCCCCGGCAGGTGCAAGTCATCTTGTAATTGTTCAAACTTTACTCAGGTTGAGAAACAGGAAAATAAAACCTCTTTGTTCTATGTTATTTTGTAATAAGTGCTTCAAGCATTTTAGTGGATAATGCGAGCATTAAGCACGGTAGCAAGAAGAAAAAACTTATTGTACAAATACCTAGTATTTGGATCTGTGAAAATGTGGATAGGTAGAAAGGTTAATAGGTTAGTAGGTAGGCCAGCAGCGGGTATGAATGTAAGTAGCGAAATTGGTAGACGGGTAGGGTAAGTAAGGCTGCTGGTGGCACAGTGGAAGTGCACGTGAATTTATTTTCTGTAATTAGGGTTCAGTTGCAGCACCGTGCAGCTATCCAACTAAAATCACCTAGCTACATATGAGAAAAGTGTTGTCCACTTTGACTCGACCAAGTACCATAGGTTTACTCCAGATAATACGGTTTTCTCCAATAGAAACACTGGACCTATGCGGAGTGGTGGGCCTACTAACATCACTTACTAGATAGGTAATGTGGGAAGGTTAGGTAGGTAGGTAGGTAAGATAGATAGGTAGGTAGGTAAGGTAAGTTAGGTAGATAAGGTAGGTAAGGTAAGTTAGGTAAGGTAGGTGGGTAAGTTAAGTTAGGTAAGGTAGGTAGGTAGGTAAGGCAGGTAGATAAGGTAGGTAGGTAAGTTAAGTTAGGTAAGGTAGGTAGATAAGGTAGGTAGGTAAGGTAGGTAGGTAAGGTAGGTAGGTAAGGTAGGTAGGTAAGGTAGGTAGGTAAGGTAGGTAGGTAAGGTAAGTAGGTAGGTAGGTGGGTAAGTTAAGTTAGGTAAAGTAGGAAGATAAGGCAGGTAAGGTAGGTAAGATAGGTAGGTAAGTTAAGTTACGTAAGGTAGGCAGGTAAGGTAGGTAAGGTAGGTAGGTAGGTAAGGTAGGTAGGTAAGATAGGTAGGTAAGGTAAGTAGGTAGGTAAGGTGCAACATTTTTCCAAACTCAAAAGGCAAAATCGCTTATAAGGTTAAATATAAAATGCAAAATGACTGGTCAAGAAGGGAATTTAAGTAAATAAAAAAATACAACCAAATCCCTAATCATGGCTCTAGTCCGAAGTCATCCATAATTCCAACCTATACTCCAGACATACCCAGCCATAACTCTAGCAGTAACAGGGACTGTGGAGCAGGAGGCCTGGGGGCTATAGCCCCCCCCCCAATAATTTTGCCGCCATTTTGAATTTTCGAAATTTTGGAACTTTTACAAGGAAGGACTTGTACTGAATGGGATATTGTATATATTTTGTATTTTATAGTTTTATATTGTATATAAAATTACAGTCGTACATATCGAGATTTCAGATGTATCTCATTGGCTCAGTCACTGTCATTTTATATTTTGAATTTTTTAGTACATAATTTTGTAAATCTATATATCAGTTGGAATTGTATTCTTTTAACCACTTTCCATCTGTAAATAAATTTGTGACTTTGGTTAATTGCGAATAAATTCATTCAAAGTTTGCGCAACATTTCCATTAATTTAGTTGAAAAATATGCTCCCAATGTCCCTCAAAATGCTGGAAATCGCATTTCCGAGAGTCGTGATTTCAAAATCTCCCGGGGGGAATGCCCCGCTCCCCTACTTGCTCCCGCCTTCGGCGGTCGATAGCCCCCCAATAAAAATATGCTCCGCGGTCCCCGAGTATTCCTAATTCACGTACGTGACGATTCAACAACAATAACAAGATTTCGAAATTTATTAAATAAGAAATAAAAACAAAAATGTACGTATTCAGTTGTCTTCTCTTTTCCTAGAACCAAAGAGGCTACTTGGTCAATGTCAGCGAAACACGTAACTATTTTGTTTTTTACGAACTTCAACGGCTCGCTCTAAACATAAAAAACGTTATTGTAAAAATAAATAATGGTGGAATAAATACATACAATACAACAGGAGGAAAATAATAAGTTAAGATAAACTGATTGGTCATCAAATGACACAACTAATTTATACATTCCGTTTGCTTCAAAAGCAAATTTGAATTTGTTCATTTAGTGGAAATATTAATATTATCAAGACAGCCTGTAAAACAAGATAAAAAAGACCCAGCAAAGCTATTTGAATTGTACAGCTATTTGGAATTAATTTGACTCTTTAATTCTACAAATCACTTGTTCTCAGAAAGCGTAGGGTATTTAAGTTGAAGACTTTTGATACAACTGTAAAGGTCACACTTTAACAGAACAGAAAAAAACAGTAGCGATGTAGTGCTCGCTACATTTGTCCAACAGCTATGCAACAATAGTTACATATATACCAGGGTTGATGACATTTTTTATTTTATCCTTTTTTTAAAAAGATCAATGCTTTAAATTTAAATTGGATATTTTTTATTATTTATATGCCTTTTATTTATTCTTTTCTAAAAGCCAAAAACTAGTTTTTGTTCTAAATAAATTTTGCAGGTCTGCTGTCTATTTTGTCTTTGGTTTACTGTCTTGTTTGTCTTTGTTTCCTTGAAATATCTCAAGTTCTAAGAGGAATCATTATGAACCAGTCAATAATTAGCGGGGGCAGGTCTGGTATAAAGTGTGGAAGGCCAGGACCATTAAATTTCATGCTATGAAAAAGGAGGATGGGGCAAAAATTCTATTCAATCATAATAAGAATGCTTTGATGTGAAAAAATGTAACAAAAAGAATGACCGAATATACATATGAAGTTTAATACACAAATCTGGAAATAAAAATACCCCCAAAAATTGATATAAAAGGTTACAAACTTTAAAAGGGAAGAGCTGGGGAAAATTGTAAATGGTCGGGAAAGACATCAGACTTCACCAAAGGCTGTCAACAGTCGTTAAAAGAGCGACGGTCAAGACTGCTGTTACAAAAACTCATTGCAGTGGTATATGGTGATACACATGCCTTAATCTACCAGTTTCTTTTATAAATATCATAACAAAGTTTTAAAGATAACTCTTGTCTTTAGCCAAAACGATTATTTCGAATCAGCTACGAAGGAGAGGTAATTTCGTGGTACCTAGCTTAAGGTAAATACATTTCAATCCAATTGACTTTTTTTTTTTACGAAAATTTAATTCACTCGTTTAGGTCGGTGTTCACAGTTTATATATAACTTATCTAATAGAACTACCGTGGCACCTCTAATAGTGGACCTCTGTTACACAGCAGACACCTCCACACAATGGACTCCAGCCAGGAGAACGTAATTTTTTAACTCTTAATTTCTCACAAAAGCACCCATGTACTGCGGACACCACTAAGTGACGGACAATTTTTTCGACTCATGATGTTAAACAACCTTAATGAAGAGACCTCTGTACAGCGGACGGTGGACACGTCGACACAATGGACACTTTTCTATGCTCGGTCTCACTGTGTAAAACCTTAAAACTTAATAATCATTTAGGACTACTTGCGTTTAATAATTTTTTTCTTTCAATTATACCTCGTCGAAAACCTCTATATTTCATTTTCAAGGTAAATTACACGTAAGAGCATCAAAGACTACTTTACCATTTCAAACATTTAAAATATTTTGTTGGAAGTCGTATATAAGCATAATAAAACATATGAATAGGCCTTTTTTGTCTTTTTTTTATCTTAAAAACCCTCTGTACAGCGGATTCCACTGTATCATCTACCCCAACCACCACACCATTGCCGGAGCGGATCTAGGATTTTGTCGACGGAGGGTTTACCGTGCAGTTAATCAGGGCAGGGGGTTGTTCTAGGTTCTTAACGGGGCGGTGGTGACTTTAACAACTTAAAAGTGGTGCACAGTTAAAGAAAAAAATGCAAATAAACTTTATTTTGTGAGTTTAGGGACCAGTACGGCAAGCAATTCTTACATTGTTAGGTAGCCCGAGGGGGTGGTATTCCCTTGGATCTGCCACAGCATCGCGGACAGCAGTGGTTTAAACTGCAAAGATAGACAACAGAGAAGTGTGCAACAAACTTTTTTATAAATATTTACAAAAAACTATTCGTAAGAAAGTTGAGAATTATCTTCCAACTCTTCGTTCTCTCTTGCGTTTCTCCTAAACTTCTTGAAAGTCCCCTGGTGTCCCTAACTTCGCTAACTCTTATCAACTCAAATCTCTTTAGTGTCCTGGTGTCCCCTACAATTTTTATTCAAACATGGCGTATGTAAGTCGAAGGTTTGCTTCTCAACTGAGTACTGGGCAAAGAGTATTTAACGCTTTCAGAGAGTGGTATGTGTCTGCCTGTGGGTACCGACAGCTAGGTATGTAATCCAGTTTATGAAATAAAGAATAGCTTGGGTGAAACTACATCAGCATATCTATTATGTTTAATTCATAGGCCTTTATAAGGATGACTTGATGAACGAGGAAGACAACCAAGACATGGCCGAAGCTTTACGCCGTTTGCCAGAAGAAGTACAGAATCTCAGGCTGTTTCGAATAAAAAGGGCATTAGACTTGTCCATGAAGCATCAATTACTCCCGAAAGAGGAGTGGACAAAACCAGAAGAGGTATAGCCATAACTGTGGCGTTACATTTTATTTAACAAATTTATTTAAAGATGCATTTTATTATGAAGTAAAACCAAATGTGAATACTCAAAAGGACCCTTTATGCTCCAAACTGTTTTACTCTTACATGTTTTAAGATTTTGGGTAATTTGTTTGAGCTTAATTTCTGCATATTTTGTATGTGTACATCTATCAACTGAAATTATTACTCACATTGGGTTATTCCAATTTTAAATATATAACCCCTGCCAAAACAATATGGATTAAGTAAATTCTTATGCAGTTTATATCTTCAAAAGATGGAATTTTTCAAGGATTTACTTAATTCAAGTAGAATTCTTCAGGTGTGAATTCTTCATACTTTTCCTTAAATTTGTTGAGAAAATTTGTTTAGAAAATTTGTTTGAAATTGGTAAATAGTCTTTTTTCACAACCAGGTGAAGTATCAGTCATTTTTTAAATGTAGTGCTACTCTGGTTTCGTGGCCAGTAAAAGGTACATGCAAGTTGCTTAAAAACTTTTCTCTCTAAAAACAGAGTCACCGGATATTTCCCCTCAATTTAGGGGTCACCAAGTATCTCCCTGATAATTAAAACTAAAAACAGGGTCACTGGGTATCTCCCTTGAAATAAGGGTCACCAGATATCTCCCCAAGATTACTGCTAATACAGAGTCACTGGGTATCTTGCCTGAAATAAGGAATCACCAGATATCTCCCCAGAAACATAATGGCCGAGACAAGACCATAAACTTAAAACTATAAAACTTGAGCAGGGTCACCGGATATCTCCATGTCTTTCTTGCGGAAATATCCAGTGACCCTGTTGAAAATGTTTATCTTGGGACTCAATATTCCAGTCAAAAACAAGAACAAAAGAACTATTGGTGGTAATATTTAGAGTGTACCTCAAAATGACTGTAATATTGGTTTGCTGATGGCTCAAACTAATTAATAATTCATGAGAAAAACACATACAGTGGTAAAACATCATAACCAAGAAGCTTTCTGATACAGTGATCAAATGTGTACAATGATTGAGCCAAATTACACCTTGGTTTTGCCTGAAATATTAGTTTGAGAAGATATTTTAAACACTTGCAATAGTTTCTGATTGGTGAGTAATAAAAAAATGTGACTATGCCTTGTCTTTTAAATGCTTTTCTCAGTATTTGAACTCAGGGTCAAACATGGACACTCTTTCTCTTCCTTAATATATCATATCAAGTACAATGATGAAATTTATTAGTTTGTTCTTTTTTATTACATTTAACTACCGCCTGGAATTCATTGTGCTACTTGCAGCTTCATTTCATATTTTTGTTGTCCAGGATGTGGAATATCTGACACCAGTCCTTGAGAATGTAATAGAGGAAAGAAAGGAGAGAGAAAGTTGGAATTGGAAGTGATTTTCTCTGATGGACAATACCACAGAGAACGAATGACTCAGAACAAAGATATTTTGTCCATGAAGGGAAACTTTGTAATTAAGCGAGATGAATAGATTAAAGTCTGCTTTTAAAAAAAATTAGTAGCAACTTTGTTCATGAAAATTTTATCTTAGCTTAAACTGCTTATATTTTTTCACCTTTGGTTCAAAATGAAGCCAACCTAAGCTTAGCCACAAAAATCCCAAAAAACACTCTAAAAATCTATCTGGATAATCCTGAAAATTTTTCTAAAGATTCCCATTTTTCCGGAAACTCTCTCCAGTCTCTCCAACGCTTTCATGCTTATCCAATTTTGATTAAGACTTTCTCCAGAAATACTGGTTTTCCATGGTGCTTCAAAAAAAATCAAGGTTAAAAACTGTCCACAACTTGGCAACTACATTTCCTGACAGGAACAACAGAACTGTTTATACGAGCGAGAGTTGAGAGACAGAGAGAGAGTAGCTGCTCCTACAATAAGCAGTGAACGTTCGTATAAAATAGTGAAGTTGTCCACGACTAAAATAAACCCCAGTATATTTAAGGCGCGGAAAAATTCACTGCGCGCTGTGCAATTCACAGTTGCAACAAGAAAACAAAGAAAAAAAGCAGCGAAAATTCGTACAAATGTCTCACAGTCAAGTTTTTCACGAGCAAAATAAGCCATGGCTGATTAAAGTGCTGGAAATAATCATAAAAATGCACTGACGTCGACTGTACGTCGCTCATTTCAGACGAGGTTTGAACTTCTCATGTACAGACGACTTGTCAGTTAAATATATCCTAGTACTTCTGCAATCAGTTAAAATTGGTTCCAAGACGAATAGCAATGTATATTAAGTATTATTTAACCTCATGTTATTCATCCATCATAATATTACGCAGAAACCCCAATGTAATTAGCAAACATTTAGCACTGTTTTACTGCCATTTTTATAATTCAGTCTTCGTACTAAACTCGCCCTTTCAACATTCTAAGCCCAGGTATATGTAGAATTATTACATTACCTTTTTAACTACATCCACTCTGACACATACAACTGATTTACAGAGCTATGCAATCTGGAAATACTTCTTTGTCTCCAGATTGTTTCCGAGTTTTAGAAAAATATTTATTCTTTACCAGAAAGAAAATATCTACCAAGAACGATATAAACAATGTCTTCTGGTCTCGGGCCGGAGATAGATCCGACCCTTTAAGGATTGTTTCTGAATCTACTTCTAACTTCACGTTTTTTAATTCAGTTCTGTTACACTGTTCATCACTTTCTCGGTTTGATGTACGAAAGATTCGAACATGCCTTCGTCCATTGCAACGCTGAACCACAATGCTAGCATTTTGTTCATATTTCTTGTATGTATCCCCATCGTATCCTTGTTCTAAAAGCCTTTTCATTCCGCGAGTCATTCTCTGACACGATACAGGGTAATTATTCTTGAAGAGCTCCATTTCCACGGTAGAATGGTAGGTAGTGAAACTTTGTTGTCTTTATCATGAATTGTGAACCAGCTATAACTAGTTAAACATCGCACTTTCAAACAAGTCTTCCCGTGATAATTATTCGTGTGGTTAATTCAGTTGTAAGTTTTCTTCATATTATATAGGTCGTATCTCAATTGAGGTTCCGGTGAGTAAATTCCTGCATAATTACTATTGTCTTTACGAAATAGATTATTATCTTCCAGCTTGATATACGGGGGTTCACCGTTGAACCGACGAAAAGAAAGCACTCGAAGTTTAAAGCTAATCGGTTGACATTACGTCAAAGTGGAACAGCCAGAAAACGTTGACAGCACCTCGGCACGCCAGTTCCACTGGCGAAGGAGAAAATACAGTACCCAGACAAAATATGGCGGTTTGATGATAATGTTTCCCTTGGGCGTTTTGACCAACAGCCAGATTACGAAATGTATCGGTGTGACATTTATTTATCATAATACAATATCGCCGGTAAAACCAGTTACGGAGAAAATCCACGCATATCCCTCGGTTGCATGGCTCACAGCCAGCTTTTACCACCCAAAAGCGGCATGCTATAAATAAACTTTCCGGTTTTGTTATGATAGTTGGCATGCTTGGATATCATACAAAAATTTAGTTTACCTACATCACTAATGTTAAAACATTTTATCGTAAAAAACTTGACACTAACAAGTAGCTCAGGTGACTGCTGCCCAGCAGGTGGTACACGGGATAATAGCCTATAAATTTCGTACATTTGTGTAAGCCATGGACATCTGTGTGTGACACAGCAGGTCCCAGTGTTCACTGTAATTAAATAATTAGATGATAGCTTAAATGAAATGAACCATCTACTTCGGTTGATGGTCTGATGCCTTAGTATTTTTAAAGTCCTTACTTGGCGTGACTGAGTGACCATGAAGTCAACTGGAGGTAGAACGGAAAAATAGTAACATCCGGGCAAAACAAAAGCGTAGATTCTCGACGGCCGTCGAACTCTGCCGAACAATCCGTTTTGTGTTAATTTCGTAGCAACGCACACGTTTGCTCAACTAGGTCAATGGCGTCTTCCGCTTTAACAGGATATGTGTGAGTTGTAATTAGCACGCCGTACGGTAGGTTACACACTACAAGTCCGCTTTGGCGGTTGTCGGAGACACAGTATATGCTATGGAAAAGAAATTATGTCAGTTCATTACGTGAAGTAGGCGAGCTCGGTCAGTTGGCGATATACTTCCAGACAACGTGCTAAATAAATCCAACTTGGACCTGAAAATTACGCAGCTTTTTGATATTACCGGGGTACTTCTCGCTCTACTCTTTCCACACCTTCATACATACTTTGCAGGCAGCTTTGCACTCTCCGCATATGTTGTTGAGATTGGTTTACTGTATGGCTTGGTTTATAATTGTTTTAAATTTTTCTTGATCTGGGAGCGGTTCTTAATCTTTTATTTTTCACTGCCTCTTTGGCACACAGGCCTATCCTTGAAACTTGCAATTACGCCCACGTTCTCACTTTATCTCATCTCAGCAGCATTCCTGATGATGACTAAAGTCTTGCTGAAACGTCGAATAAATTAACTATGTTGTCGATTCTTGGAGTTACCGTTGTTTTTTATTTTATTAAAACACTCAGTGGTTCCCGCAATTTCGTATCATCTCAGTTCATCTCACCTCACCTCGTCCCATCCAATCTCATATCACCTCAGTTTATTTCATCTCATCTCGTTTCATGTCACCATCTCGTCCCATATCAGACAACGATATCAAAATGGGATGCTGCGTGGGTAGTATAAAACAGCAGAAAAAGTTAAAAGATTGGTAGACTGCCGAGTTTATGACCAAGAATTGTAACGTTTTCGAGCTATTGCCTTCGTCAGAGAGTGAAACGAATTCTAAACGAGGAATGGCAACTGGACTAGGTTTATACTAAAAGGAAACATATGGTAAAAATTAGCCAATGAAATGTGAGAAATAAAAACAAATCAACGAACCTAGCAATTTGTTTTCATTTCTCACATTTCAATTTTTGCCACATGTCTTCTTTTGGTGTAAAACCTAGTCTAGTTCACATTCCTGTTTTAGAACTCGTTTCACTCTCTGATGAAGGGCCATAGCTCGAAACGCTAAAATTCTTTATCATAAATTCAGCAGTGTGCCGTCATATCATCTCATTTCATCTCATGTCATCTCATTTCGTTTAATCTCATTTCGTTTAATCTAATCTCATCTCGTTTCAACTGCAAAAAGGGTAATAAAAAGATAAGGGGGATCATTTAACGTCCATAAAGCAGGGATTGGTTGCCCAATCTTCCGAGCCATTGGATCGAGTAAACTTAAGTTGATTTTGTTAAGGGAGAAAAACCGAAGAATCCAGAGAAAAAATGATTCTAGTCACGTGAGGCCCAAGCTCTGAAAGCAATAAGGGGTATAACAAGGCGGTTTGCTAACAGGACACGCCACCGATGACGTCCCAAACCAATCACATCCCTTTGTATTTTATTTTAACTTCTTTATAAAAGCCAAACAACAACCGGCTGCGTAGCCGTAATAAGGCAAATTACTGCGGGCTCAAAGAATAGCTGACCATCGTTGAATTGCTGGGAATAGCTCAACTGGAGACTGAACTTTCAAAATAATCACAGATATAATCAATTATTATGATTAAATACCACATACCTACAATAGGTCTTTTTATAAATTTTGTAATGTATGTTTACTTCATGAATGGTTTTAAGATTGAAGCCTCTTTGGTAAATGGAAAGATCTAAAACCAAACCAAAATTATTGGCTAGAGTGAATAAAATAACGAAAGCTTCCTGGGAAGAGAAAGAAAATAGAGAAATACAGCAAAACTGTCGAAGAAGGAGAAAACAGTTTGATATAGCTAGTCAAAGACGACGAGAATTTTTCGTACGGTATCCAAACTGACGACCAACGATCGTCAAACTCGTTTCCTCTGAAAAACGATTTCTGACTCCTGCGTCTGATGTTTGATATATACCAAGCTCCCACATAAACCAGATTAGTGTTCAGCATTCAATATAATATATAAATTCTAAAAGTAGCATCGACTGGCTGTTTGGATCGGTGATGTAACAATTCGCGTGTTTACCTCTAGCTTTGTATTAAAACAAACCGTATTCGTAACTCTTTTCGGCTCCACGTCAATTGAAACGGTGACGTCATTTAGAATTTCTGCATTTACAGAACGCTGTGGTTGAGTGACTTTGGCATTTGACACTTGTGCCTTGTGGGTTATTTTATGTCTTGCAAAATGTTCTAGTCTTTTCAAAACTACTTAATTGTCTTTTTGAAGTCAATATCAAGCAGCAGGTTTTGTGTCTCACTTAACTTAAGTCGTCTTTAAGATGTAAAAATGCTCTCTGTGACGTAAACAGAACGACGACTTGGTATGGAATAGTCTTGTTACGTACACTTATTCATTCTCTTTGTTTTACAGGAAGAATTGTTTTGTTTAAAGGACATCGTTGTTGACCTCGTAAATCTTAAGTTTCCTAGTAAGGTTCCTTTTCCAGTCAACCATCCTGATTTTAGCACGTGTTGAGATATGAGCATAAGAATGCAGATATTTGAATTATTGTCCACATCTCTAAGTTTGAACCACAAAGCTCCACTATATTTTCCAATTCTCAATCAAGTTTCATACAAAGGTTGTGGTACTTAATGCTGAACAGAAAGTTTGTTCATGTGGGAGATTGGTAAATATCAGACGACTAGAGTACGTTCGTCAAGCTCGTTCTCTCAGAAAAACGATTTCTGAGCCGTAGACGGGAATCGAACCCACAACCTGCTGATGACCGGTGAGACGCTCTAAACATTGAGCTACCACGACTCAGATGGTGAGCTAGGGTACTAGCTATATGTTAGCCAGTATATGTACTGCCTAAGCGGAAGTCACGATATAATAATGACGGAAATACTCGATGCTGAACAGAAAGTTTGTTCTTGTGGGAGCTCGGTAAATATCGCTTGGTAAAAAGCTTGTGGTATGAATCATAAATTTTCCAAAATTAATCTGTGTAAATATGGAGTACCTTGAAATATACGAGAAAAAATAAAAAAATACAAATATACAAATATACTCGTATCTTTGAACTATCGCAGAAACTACTAATTCTATTCTAAATCTATTTTAATATACATGAACTGCATGTTGAGTTCAAAATTTACGTTAATAAAAAATATGTCATAAATTTAAAATTTCTTTTGAAGGTTTGTTTAGCTGTGGATTGATATGTTTCATTCAAGATTTAAAAAATGTTTTTTTAAGTTTTTTTGTTAAATAGCATGTTCATATTTTCTTTGGGGTTCAATTAAAACCCAAGTTACATTATACAGTCTCTACTTCTTATTGCTGGTCTTTTTCCATTCTGACCCATGTGATCGAATGGACTTACAAGGGAGAGTATTGAACTACATAGCTGTGCACAGATGGTCTAATATTTTGAGCGCTTCAATCCAATTGCATGCATCACTATGACATCAAAAAATAAAATTGCAGCAAAAATACGTGTAGCTGGCGTAAACAGGCCTTAAGAATTCCAAAGTCTACAGCATGTGTTAAAACAAAAACTTGTCACTTCTTAGCTTCGGTAGGTTTACCTTGCTTTTCTGTGATAGAATCAAATATGCCCATAAACTGTTTGCACTCTTCCTTTAAAATAGAAACCAAAGGGGTACTTATCATCACACATGGTAAAGCAAAAGAAGAATAAAAATTATCATGCTGAATTCTTGCCAAAAGTCTTTAGTAGTTCTAATCTCCCCTTGGCCATGGTTCTGCTCAGTACTCTTGCAATACCTAACCAGAGCATGATCCTGACGCTTAGCTTGACAGCAGGGAACGTTTAACATGCATGACATTTATACGGAAGTTAACAAGTCAAAAGCTTTCCAACAAATAATCAACATGACACTTCACAAGTCTTCAGTTACTATTACTGGTACAGTGTTGAGCATCTTTGAAATAGTCATCAAATTAATGATAGTAAAATATAAAATTCCTTAGTTAAATCATTATCTCATGCCTCTATACAGTCAGAAGTAACAACATTTGTCATTTTGCTATTTTGTTGTTGTTGGGGTTGCTTGGTGAAACAAACAGTATCATAGGACAGATCAACACTCAAACTTTGAGAATAAGTGGATTAAATTAGATTGGTAATTCCTCTATTTTTCCTTTGCACCGACACAAGTTAACCCTTTTAATCCTGAAAATGATATGTATGGATATTTAAGATTTTTATGATTTTATTCAGCTGATTGGAAACTCCAGCAGTCTCATTCTCCCCTAATTCACACATAAGTCAAGTTTTAAGATAATAAACATAATTTTAATCAGAAGAGGGAAAATTCCTGCAGGCCTCAATGGTTTAAAACCTAACTGCATGAGTGAAGTAACTTTTGGTCTTCTAAGAGACACAAATGCCAACTTTGAGGATTTTGTTCTAGCTAATCTTGAATAATTTGTTGAGAAACTCCAGCAGAAATAAAATAGGTTAAATACTCTAACGCTTTGGGGGTAGGTCTATTTGTCCTGTAGTTTGATATGCCTCTGAAAGTTTGCAAGAATATACTTAATTTCATACTTCAGTAATCTTTTGCTGCTGCTTAAATGAACCCCAGGAATAAATCTTTTCTGCATGAGAAGACAGTAAAAGAATGCCATCTAAGAGGTTGGCTTCAAGAAGGTTATCTGTAAAAAGAAAAATGTTTCTATGTTTAAAAATAACTTCTTACAATCCAAGGAATGATAAGAGATTTTTTGCCTGACATGATAAAGAAACCCAATTGATACCTCTGTACTAAAATACTATGCTTGAAGGTAGCAGTTTGCCTGCTAGACTAGTTGTACCAAAAGATTAGAGTTGGGCTATGGAAGGTTTTCAAAGTGGTGGGTGCTCTGTGTCTTCCAGAATGCCATAAACAGGACCACGCCCTACAGAGAATCTAAATAGATAACTACATGTACATAATGGTGACAATGCGTCGGCACCTTATAATAATTATGTAAAATACTAGAGTAGAAGATGAACTCGGGTGAAGAATAATGATGTTAATGCTACTCCGAGCGACGAACCATACCGGACAAGTA
>JBAHVQ010000417.1:6932-32697 GCA_036872915.1 Nanipora kamurai | reverse complement strand
AGCCCGACAATTTAGTCATGCTATGCAAATATTTTCATGTTCACTGACTGTAAAAACAATCAATTTCTAAAGAAATGCATAAAATTTGCATAGCAGGACTAAATCGTCGGGCTGGCTACGCTACTATATATATATAGTCCTTTGCTCCAGCCTGCATTAATCAAGCGCCCTTTCCATCAAGCCCCCTCCTCCCAAAAGAGACGCCTGCTTTGCAGGCTAAAATTGCGTATTCTCTTGGCACTGTATACCAAGTTGAAGATGATTATAACACAGATACAGGAACAAATTCTATTTATTTAATACAATTTTATTAAAATTTTCCAAAAAATCAAACTCTACCATCGCCTGTCAATAAGTTCCAACATTAATACAAGTACTATGATCATATGATGTGCAGATTGAGACCACAATTATCCAAATAAGACGAGTAGATATAAAAATATTTAAATATCCCTGCAGAAATGTTTGAATATTCTTGCAAAAGTTGCAGGTACTATGACAGATTATTTACGTGAATAGTTTAAATAATTAAATCAAGACAGAAAAGATGTGAATTTGGCTTAAATTATGCTGCTGTGAAATATGCCACTCATTCACTCAACAATACAGTAAAGTTCCTATGAAACATTGTACTAAAAAGGGCAAGTTCATTGCAGGAAAGGGCATTTTTTTTTCTTCACACAAAAAGTGGGGGGGGGGCACCTGCCCCCAAGGCCCCCGGTTCCACGGCCCCTGACGTAGAGTAGTTTCAAAATATCTGGCCTTTTTCACCATGATTCATTAGCATGATTTTGTTTTGTTAGCCCCTGTTCAAGGAGTCTTGATATCAGCTGGACAATTTCATGATATCCCTGTAACTGTAGATGAAGCAAATTGTGTTCTATCATTTGGTTTTTGTTCTGAGTACTATAACATTGGGTAAGCTACAAGATTGTGTTCCCATAATAATATTACAGGCAAGCCTTAGTACCGGTAATTGACATTGTATGTTTGAATGATCAACAAATTGCTGCCTTAATCATGGGTTCCTGTTGATGACTAAATTTGTTTGGCATTTGAAGTTCAACCATTAAGGATCAAAGACACATTTTAGTCAGACATTTCAAATAAACGACAAATTTTTTAATTGTAAACATGTTTTGGCATACTTATGTTTACAATTAAAAAATTTGTCATTTAGTTGAAATGTCTGACTGCCATTGTGCTACTACGAAACTACGGAGACACATTTTAGTATTTTACTCTGGCAAATGCCAGATGTTTTTATTGTCACAGGGATCAGCCTGGATGTTAAAGAGTTAAAATTGAATATTGACTAAGGGCAATGTGACATATAAAACAAAACAACAATACCAAATCAGATACTCCCATTAAAAAATCTTTAAGAATTCAAATGGGAATTTCAAGGAAACAATCCTGCAGGGATTTTGGGATATTTTCCTATGGGAATAGACTCATTGAAATAGATACTGTACCATATAATTATTATCAAGGTGATCACAAAAGTGAATATTATGTACATTTCACTTCCCTGTAGTTTTCAGCTAAAAGGAGTATCTGAAGCAAGTGAGTGGGCCCAGAAAAAACGTTATGAATGTCAGTCATCACCAGTGTATGGCAAGGTAAACCAATCATTACAATTATGGTATTAGTTATTTAATATTATTCAATCAGCAGCGGTTAGATGAGTCCAGATGACATAGAGGAGTACAAGAGTTGCTGTTTTGACTTCTAAGAAATTCTATTTTTAGACCAGGTTATTGTTAGTAAGAATGTTCTAGAATAAAATTTTATACAATACAGCTAGTTTTTGAACCTTTCTGAATGTTTCGTTAATAATTCAACATTTTATGCTCACATTAAATAACTTATTAGACTGTGGACACTGCAAGACACAGGTAAACATAATTATTTTTATTTATATTTTTCTTTTCTGTCGTTGGCCCCTCTTACTGTTAACCCAGGTCCTTGACAAAGTACACTAGTAGCTACTATCCAACCCATTAATTGTTCATTACCGTAAAAGGGACAAAAGTATAGTTCTACAATATTAGATATTTAGAGATACCTTCACTGTGGTTAAGATTTAGAATCTCTATTTTGTTTGCAGGTTTCAGTTGGAAAGGGTAATTATACTCTTCACTTGGACAACACATTCAGTTGGTTAAGGGCAAAGCATATATACTATTGGTATAACATATGCCAGCAAGATTGAAGTTAGATTTGCTCAAGATAATTTTTTATGCACTCTATGTGTTCTAACTGATCAGCTGAAAATTTTGACAAAATCAATAGTTTGCTCTTTTGGACATACTAATTTAATCACATGGCTTTCCATTGATTTTAATCTGAGTATATCATTATTTTTGTTGTTACAAGTGCTGTATTATTTTAGTAGTACAGGTAAATACAAAATTAGTTATCCACTGGACAAAATCTAGTGTAATTAAATGTAAACATTTGTAAGTTTGCAAACAAGAACAACTGCCAATTTTCAAAATAATCTGATGAGATGTAAAAATTCAAGCTTGATAAAACAGACTGTCATAATCATGGCACATCAGGTACCTATGTTACTACAGAACTAACACTGATGCAAATGTAACTCTGTGTGACAATTTAACTTAGCCAAATATAAATGGGAATGATGGTGTCTGACTGGTAGTATAGCAATCTACCAGTACCCATGAACACACATCTTACTGTACATAACTTCATTTAGTGAACCACAGTTTATTAACCTCTTGACTTCCTCTCAGAGGTAGGCCAGAAGAGTGCAAGCAGGCTATACCTCTTAATTGGGTCATTTCTTACTTACATTTGGGAAAAATTAATGTTTACTTTTTAAATCAGTCACAACCATATTTTTGGTCTAGCTTCTCCAATGACTGACCAGTGGAAAGGAAGGAGTTGCCTTTACACTCAGTGTACTGTACAGTACATCCATCTGCACTTTCCTCTTCAATCTTACTAAATGGCTTGAAGTTCACCAAGATATATCTTTCTGTCACTTCCTGCTGACAAAACTGGAAAAAAGGAGAAGTGTCTGTCACTTTAAAAGGATTGTATGGCATTTGTACATTATTATTGCAAACAATCACAATGAGGGAAACTTTGAATTTACAAAAATAAAAGGCATTCTGCAACAGTAGGGGACAACTTCTCCCAAATATTATTGCCAGTGGCATCTAAGGATGAAAACAGCCAATCACATGTAATCTGTACTTAAATTGAAATGCTTGCCTGGAGTATGTGACCAGTCGGAGTTCAGTGTTGATTTCACAACTAAAGTTATATGTACCACTGGCATGAAATCAGTTCACTCTTAATGAATCTCATAACCCTGCATATTGGCTGCCAATGTGTTGCTAACAGGTAGCCAAACTGAATCCCAAGCAATCAAATGTGATACAATTATTGTTATTCTCATCCTTGCACAAACACTTTTTGGCAGTATTTTTCCTCAGAAAGAAACATACACTAGTATTCTAGTTTGCATTAAAATTCAAGCTGGTATATACCGGAGATGACCTAGCAATGCAATAATTATGTAAAAATTAGCAAATATTTTTTTCAACTTTTCAGACTATAAGGGAAAACTAGGTAGGCAACAAACCCTCCTATATGGGACAGTTAATGTTACAGTAGTCATACCATTGGGTGAAAATTAATATTAAACAAGGAAAAGGCCCATTTTCATTGGTACATTTGGAAATATTTTGCTGCATGCAACTCCAATGGAAACCTTTTCGAAAAGCCATTTTCCAAAAATGCAAACAACTAAAATGTAATTCTTAAACAGGCTTGATATGCACCATGCTCAAGTTCACATAACTACAGTTACAGCAAATATGGAAGATGTGTAGATTAAACTTACGAATTGGCTCCTTTGGGTGAAAGTCTACATCATTGACAGAGCCATCATGACCAGGAAGCTTGTATAAAATTCTACGTGACTGAGTGTCCCAAACATAAACAAACCTATAAATTAAGTTTTCCAAAATATTTCAAGTTAGGTGAATGAAAATAAAGTTAGTTCTCATGAAGTGCTGGTATGTCTGTTTCACCATTATGGTCATTAGAAGCATTCAGAAGAAACAAGGCCAGTCTAAATTTAGCATATGTGATTTGCTTCACCATTGTAAGAGTTAAGATGTATTACTATTATCAGTATTACAGCTTTCTTGAACTCCTTGTGGCTGCTTTGCTTTGACAAAATATCCTGCTCCTGTTGGTTCCAAGTTTTAATGTTGAACTTTTTAAACATGTCCTGTTTGCATGCAAGGAGTTGCCCTAAAAGACCTGGATCATAATTATACCATACTGTGTAATAAGCAAATATATCCATGCTTCAGAAAATTACCTGTCAGCTGATCCTGCTGCAACCATCAAACCATCTGGTGACCAAGAACATTTTATCAAATTCTTTCAATACAAAAGTAAGTTTAACAATTAACTAGTGTGATTTTCTACAGCTAAATGCCACAACTGTGTGAACAACACTGGCAGATACATATTTCCTAGCATGTCATTGTACCTTTTCAAAATTATGTTGGGCACCCATGAAAACCTTAACACATCTCTCCACTGGTGCAAATGGTCGGATATCCCAGATACGAACTACAAAATGGTCAAAAACAGTTATATTGGGATAATTTAAAGAATTAAAATAGCACCACTCAAAAGGTATAACTGGTATAATCAGTGGTCCAAAAAAACTGTTCTAAGGCTAAAAAATAGTGGTTTCAGGTTTCCAATTGACCTGTTAGAAATGTCACCAACCATAAACATTTTATTGCCATAATAAAAAAATAATTACAACCAATGCTCCTTTTGAATACTGGAATCAGGGTTATTCTTTATTAATTTTCTAGATGTGTTAACTGTGGTTTTGGATACATTGCCATGTAATACATACACCAATTTGTTATTGTCTCTTTCTCACTCTAACACTACATATTTGTAGCTGGGCATGGTCATGACACTGCTGATGAGTCAAAGGCTGGGAATGGGAATGCTACGTACACGTGTGTTTCCTCACCCAACGAAGATACATAATATTCTGTGTAAATATCTACATTAATCAGCTTGCTCACCAAGCATAAAAAATAAAATGTTTTTCCAACTTGCCTACCCATACAATAATGCCCAAGAAACCTAAAACCAAAAGCCTTACTTTTACGTATGATTTAATGCTATGCTTAGTAGAACACTTCAAGATTGGCTATAATACATTCTCAAAAAGGGTTCGTTCATAAAAAAATTTATACACACTTTGTGAGCATTGACACAAAAATACCTGTGTTATCCATAGCATTTGAAAGAAGAAATGAACCATCTGGGCTAAGTTTGAATCCTGATATAGTGTCAGTATGCCCTGGCATTGTGTATAAAATATCATTTTTACGTAAATCCCAAACCTTTCAAAGATAAAATAGCAGAAACTAATGTTCAGCAATCAGTGCATTAAATCATGTTTTTAGTGGAAGTCAGATTGTCACAGAGAATAAAATTAATTAATAATTCTAACCTTTACTTCATTATCTATACCACCAGACAAAATTTGGTCAGCAGTGTCATTGAAACAAACTGCTGTGACCTAAATGGAAATAATTATTATAAAGAAATGCTTCCAATACAAATAATCAACAAAGTCAAATAAGCAAAATTACCACAGTAAACCAGCAAAAATTAATACCTGGTAGATATCTTGAAATGTCTGAACAACACCTCTTTTCCTTATATCCCAAAGCTGAAAGATACATTAAGTAATAGTTGAAAATAGTGGCAATTAAGGAACCAGGCAGAAAGCATAATCTTGTTAGGAATATCAAAGCCCAGCATATAATTTTGAATAAACCCATAATAACAGAGACATGAGTTATTAAAAAAAAGCATTTTTAATTTAGCTGATGTTTCGTTGCTAGTCCTGCAACATCTTCAGAGTAAATGATAAATTTACAAGGTGTTCTCGACTATATGATATTCCATATACAAGGTCTCACCAGTCCTTCTGTTAATTACTTCCTGTCATTGTATATAGAATATCATATAGTCAAGAACACCTTGTAAATTTATCAATTACTCTGAAGATGTTGCAGGACTAGCAACAAAATGTCAGCTAAATTAAAAATACTTCTTTTTTTTTTCAATAACTCATGTCTGTTATTATGAGTTTATTCAAAATTATATTCTGGGCTTTGATATTCCCAACAAGTAATAGTTTAGTCTATTAATTTTATTGACAGGTTACAAATAAGGGAAACATAAGAATAACCATTAATATTTATGACTGTCAATTTATTACATCTTAGCCGTACATAATCTTTCATACTTGAAAATCTATTTCATAAATTTAGATTGAGTGTTTGTAATAAATATAAACATGTTAGAGAAAAGCTTGACCCATTATCTAAATGAAAGAAAAAATCTAAATACATCTAAACTGCTTTCTAGAGCTGAGTTGCAATATTATTAATCTCTAAAATGTAAGAAAAGTAATCACCTTGATTGTGCTATCATCTGCTCCACTAACAATCATTTGGTGACCCCTCCTTGATGGACAGCATGAGTTAACAAATGATGTATGACCTTTAAGCTTCTTTACTCTTGTTCCAGTTTCATAATCCCAACAACCCACAGTCTTATCAGTTGATGCTGTAAATAATGTGCTGAAAAATGAAATAATCCATTGTTTCACTACTGAAATAAACATTGCTCCATTATTGCACATCACTTGTCTCCCTTTAATCCATGGTTTTCTAGCCATGAAAATAATGTTAATCAAGATATAAGTATTTGAACACAATCCCAAAACTTGTTTGGATAACAATTAACAGGTAAGATGAACACCAAAAGCTGTTGTGTACCTTCCATCAATATTAAAGTGAAGTTCCATGATGGCTCCAGTGTGTCCTTTCAAAATAGCAAAGTTTTCACATTCATCATAAACATTCCACAGATCTAAAGATACAAAATATCTAGTAAAGGATAACTGCCCAAATCAATCTGAATTGGTAATCAAAACTTGAACGTTTCTTGCCAAGTTGGTAACATGAATTCTCCGTTAGTATGTTGCACTTGTAGGTGTTTTCAAGAAAATCGGCCCATGCTCTACAAAGTGAATTTGCCACAGAGCTCCATCTGACCTTGTATGCCCTAAATGTTAAATCATATAAAGTGAATTCTAGAATCCCTTAAGTTGCACAGTATATGAGTTTTGTGCAAGTTACCAGATCACTGTATCTTTTAAAGTAATTTTTAATTGTCCAGAATAAATCAACTTACAGGTAATATTGCCCAGTATTCACTCTTGACTATTCTTTGGCAAACCTGAAGTCTAATCTACTTACAAGTATTATATAATTCCATTTCCACCCACAAATTAAAACATTATCCAAAAAAATAAATAAATAAAGATTTAGCAACTAATTTTAGGAGGTAGCAACCACTTTAAATATTTAAGAGCATAGTATGATTTCCAAAAGAAAAAAGTTAATTTTATGCCATACATTTTGACAAGAATGCTATATTGCTTACTTTAATATATGAGCAAAAACAACAGTTATTCAATTTCTGTTGCACTTCAGACAATAGTACCAAATAACTTTAATTATTAACTAAATTAAAATTAAGCAATGTAATAGAATAATCAGATGGAAAATGTTATCTGGTAACAAATACCAATGACCACCATAAAACACAAAAAATTCCCATAAATGAGTAATAAAGTTTATCTCATAATGGTATTACAACAATCATATGATTTCAATTTAGTATTCTGCGTGTAATCATACATCATAATACCATCATGATATAAATAGATAAATTGACTAAAAAAAGTTAACAACAAAACATCAGCTTAAAAGTTTATTACTCATTTATGGCCATCCTTCATGAACCAAATTAAGCATTAATGTAAGTTTAATTAACTAATAATTAAATTTCACTCACAAATTAAACGGTCAAAACCTGCAGAAGCTAAAGTTTCACCATCTGGATGAAATTCAGTTGAAAATACTTCACTCTAAAATTATTCACAAACAAAAACACAGCACAGTCAAGAGAGGTCTTCAAACACAGATGTATACATGTAAGGCAAACCCATTCACCTGAGATGTCTCCCTTAGCAGAACAAAATTGTCCAGTAGGCATTGCTTTGTATGAATAATTATTTTACCAGCTGATATGTCAATCCAACATCACATTTTAATAATAAAACATTTTTTCTTAGTTGGGTGATGACAAATTAACTCATTTTTCTTATTCTGGGTAAGACTATCAAGTAATACTGCATTTTCAATTCTCTTCCACACTAAATATATTGTTACTATATTAAATTTATGATTGACAGTAGCTATTTTACCAACCCTGGTTATACTAGTAAATAATATTAACTCTTTCCTGCTCATGTCTGCCCCTATGGTTAAGTATAATCCTCAGGTACTGGCAAGATTAACATGCAGAAAGAAGAACTTTCCTTAATACAGCAAAGAGTTAGACTCCTCAAAAAATGACAGATTACAATATTTTGCTTAACCTTGTCCAGACACTGTTGATAACTGTTACAGAACTGTTTGAACCAAACCAACCTCATGACCGCATAACAACATAATGGATGCCATTAGGGAACTGGATCTTGGTGGACCCTGCGGAAACATTTTAAAATATTGAAGGATATTAACGTTTCACACGTACAAGGTTACGAGATATAGTAATCATTAAATTATAATATTTATACTCACCAAAATCACAGCTGAAGGTAAGCCACAATAAAAACGTAAAGAGAACTGATTTATTTGGACAAATTAATGACATTATGCCATCAAAACCATGATGGTTAAATGATGCAGATTTTTAATGAAAACATTCTTGTAATTTTATATACTTACAGCATTTATAATACTTTGGTGGTTGCTCCTCAAAACCAGCTCGTTCTGCCTTTGTTTTTTCAATGGAATAATAGCAAATTGTTCTTCAAACTTTCTCTTCGTTGAAGACGCCATGTTAAAACGTGTAAAAATAGGTTGGAGACCTGGGTATGAGTTGTAATATCCCAAATGGTTTTGCAAGATGGGTTGTAAAAAGAAGCGGGAAAATTTAATAGACAAACATTATGAAACTAAAAATAAATGTGGTAGTTCCTCACTACTTAAATGAAAATTGACAGAAAAAAAAGTAAAGATGGGCTTTCGTGTTTTAAATATTGCAGAGAAAAATGACGCTGCAAAGGAAATCGCCCGTATAATGTCTCGAGGAACCAACAGCAGACGAGAAGGATTCTCTCGATTCAACAAAATCTACGAGTTTCGATATAACCTTCTACAACGACCATGTGAAATGGTAATGACGTCAGTTTCTGGTCATTTGATGGAAATGGAGTTTGCATCTGGGTACCAGAGGTGGTATAGTTGTCCTCCGTCAGCCTTGTTTCATGCACCAGTCGAGAAACAAGTTAGTAAAAATATGGAGGACATCAAACGAACTTTAGAAAGAGAGGTTCGCAGTTGCAACGCCTTGGTTGTTTGGACTGACTGTGACAGAGAAGGCGAGAACATTGGTTTCGAAATTATTGAAGTTTGTCGAAGGATCAAACCCCGTATAGATGTATTTAGAGCAAGATTTTCTGAGATTACTGCCAACTCAATAACAAGAGCCTCTTCCACATTAACACAGCCAGATCAGCTTACATCATTCGCTGTTGATGTCAGACAAGAACTTGACTTACGAATTGGAGCTGCATTTACACGATTTCAAACCCTAAGACTTCAAAAACGGTTTCCAGAAGTTCTGAGTGATCAGTTGGTCAGCTATGGTAGTTGCCAGTTTCCTACATTAGGATTTGTTGTACAACGATTTAAAGAAATCCTTGCTTTTGTAGCTGAAACCTTTTTTAAAATCAAAGTAGTGCATGTCACACAGGAAGGGGAAGTTGAATTTGCTTGGAACAGGGTTCGTATATTCCATCAACTTGCTTGTGTAGCACTGCACCAAACTTGCCTGCACAATCCATTAGCCACAGTGATTAACCAGTCATTGAAACCAAGGAGTAAGTGGAGACCATTGCCATTGGACACAGTGGAATTAGAAAAGTTGGCTTCTAAGAAGTTGAAAATTAATGCAAAGGAGACCATGAGAATTGCAGAAAAATTGTACAACCAAGGCTTGATAAGTTACCCACGAACTGAAACCAACATCTTTCCCTCTTCATTGGATCTCAGTGACCTGATTCAGCAGCAGACTCAAGATGAACATTGGGGAGGATTTGCAACAAATTTATTGGTTGATGGAGCTCAACCACGCCAAGGTGCCAAAACAGATAATGCACATCCTCCTATTCATCCTACCAAACATACTAGAAATCTACAAGGCAATGAGCAAAGATTGTATGAGTTCATTGTGCGCCACTTCCTAGCCTGCTGCTCTAAAGATGCGAAAGGTGTAGAAACTGTGATTGAAATAGATATTGCAGGAGAACAGTTCAAAGCCAAAGGTCTTGCAATTATTGCAAAGAACTATCTTGATGTTTATCTGTATGAAAAATGGACCGACAAAACATTGCCTGTTTATCATACAGGAGACACTTTCATCCCAACATCTGTTGACATGGTGGAAAGTCAGACACAGCCTCCATCATTATTGGCAGAAGCAGATCTCATTGCCTTGATGGAGCAACATGGCATTGGCACTGATGCAACCCATGCAGATCATATTGAGACCATAAAGAACAGACACTATGTTGGTGTGCAGCCTGATGGCACCTTTGTCCCTGGTGAATTGGGAATGGGATTAGTTGAGGGTTATGATGCTATGGGTTTTGAGATGTCAAAACCACACCTTAGAGCAGAGTTAGAATCTGACCTGAAGAGAATATGTTTGGGTCAAAAAGATAAAGACATAGTATTGCAACAACAGATCCAGAAGTACCAAGAAGTATTTGTTAAAACATGTGAACATGTGATCCAGCTTGACCAAGCTTTGTCACATTATTTTGGACAACCAGAAGAACTTGCTGAGGATCCAGTAGCAGTTCAAATTATAAACTCTGACCCTGTATTTACATGCTCTCTTTGTGGCTCACACCCAATGTGCATTAAGAAAACTAGAGAACAGAGGTTCATGCTGGGTTGTATGGATTATCCTAAGTGTACCTCAAGAGTGTTCTTTCCATCCTTTGTGCTCAGTGCCAAAGTATCCCAAAGGATATGTCTGAGATGTGTTCCACAGCCAGTTCATGAAATCAAATTCAACTTTAAGAGAGGTTCGGTTCCTCCTATGATGGGACAAGAGTACACCGGGTGTGTAAAATGTGAAGAAATGCTTCAAGAAGTTCTCAATTTTCGAATAAGTTTGCGACAAACATCAGGTGGGAGTCAAAGAGAAATCTCACACTTAAGCCAAACAACTAACTACAACACAAGTCAGAGAAAAACTAAAAGAAGTGTGCAACAACGTTATCATCAAACCACATCACAAGCACAGCATTGTCCATCTCAAGGATTGTCTCAACTTTCCTCCAGAACCATAAGTGTTCATGATTCAGGATATTGCTCTTTTATTCCTAATGAAAGTATAGAAGATTCAACAAACCAAGTTGTCTGCATTTGTGGACAAAATGCAGTGAAATTGACCGTTCGAAAGCAAGGACCCAATACTGGCCGTCAGTTCTATAAATGTGACAAAAGAGAGAATTCTTGCAGTTTCTTCTTGTGGGCTGACAGTGTGGAAAAACAACCTAGCAGAGTTTCAAGTAGTGATGGAATATTCACCAACAGACAAGCTTCAACTAATAGAAAAAGAACTTTTCCAGGTACAGGCCAGAATAAGGTATACTGTCAATGCCAACAAGTGGCAGTGGTAAGAACTGTGCAGAAAGCTGGGCCAAATCAAAATAAACAGTTTTTCTGCTGTGCTAAACCACGGACACAATCTTGCAATTTTTTTGAATGGGTAAATTCTGAAACACAAAATTCAGTCCATCCACAAAGTCATGAAGCACCTATGAGGAAAAAACGCTCTTGTGGTATATGCCACCAACCAGGACATGCAAGAAACAACTGCCCAAGAAAGTAATTACTACCACATACAACTGTATTTTGTAATTTAATTATATTGTTCACTCAACTTCTGAACCAGCTTTGATTCATCATGATTATTACATGTAATTTTAATGCTAACAGGAGAACATAAGTTCAAGAAGTGGACTTAACAGAAAAAATACATTAAGGGGAAATGTAGTTCTTAAGACAAGTTAAGAATTAATGACCTGCTGTGTAACACCAATTAACCACTGTTCTACAGTTATTTTTTTACTTGGGCAATGCCTAAATATATGTCCTTGTTACTAAAATTAAGTGCCCATTCATGATAATTATTCAGCTATATCTCCACTTGTACATGTATTTAATGTTTCATGAGAAATCTCTACCAGGAAGAACAATAGGTGCAATAAGAGACCAAAAATACAATGCAAGGCAACACCAACTGGACACCATTTTGACCCACACTGAGGCCATGTTGCTGGTTAGGTTGTCAAAGGTGGCACTTTGTGGACTGAAAAAAAAAATAAAATAAAATAAAAAAAGATTGACAGTTATATTAAATGTGTAGTGGATTACATTTGAGCAAAACAAATGCCTAGGTAATCATTCAAGTTGGCATACTATAAACATGCATAGCACACCATCTGTACTTATTCTTTGGGTATAGGTAACACATTGGGCAGTGTTATTCTGTCACCAGGGAATGTAATTCATAGAAAAATGTGGCCCACAGCAAACCTTAGAGTGGGAAGTCAGGTGGTCCTTCCTGATTTCAGATGGTCTTGAATAATTACTATCATTACTAAATTTTATTGGTTGCAATTTTCAGAGGATTTCCCAATGATTTGCTCACACGACTCTCACAAATATCTATGCATTGATATATGGCATTCAATTTAAATAAATGATAAAGATTCAATCAGAAGTTCTTTTCATAATTTTGATGCTCAACCATGTGCTTTTGTAATCTAAATTTGTTTGCCCTATAGTAGTTGAGGAGGTCCTGGATTGCCAGCCCCTAGGATATTAATCTTTGACCCCAACAATGCAACTTAAGGTCTCCTATTTTATTTTGAGCTGCTCAATTTAAATACTGGAACAGGGGAGAAAAAGTATCAAAATGAAGGTACAATATTAGAAACTAGTATTATCAAGTAAACTAATTCCCTGCAAAACTGAATGATGGTACCCTCAACCCTCTATTGAATAAAATTGTCTAATGCTTGCCAAAATAAAACAATCCAATAGGTAACAGGTGGTCCTTCAATGACCAGGGCTCATCCCTGTGATAAGTAAAATACTTTGTGTTAACATGGGTAAAATACTAAAGTGTGCCAAGCAGTGGTTACTTTACCCCATTAATTGCTGAACACAAAGTCAGTTCACGTGGGAGTTTGGTATCTATCAGATAACCAACTGACATTGGTCAAGCTTGTTTCAAGCCCCAGATGGGAATTGAACCCACAACTTTCTGATGACTGGTGAGATAAACGTCTTGGGATTTGAAATTGTTTTTCTAAGGAAACGAGCTTGAGGAACGTCTGTTGGTCGTGTAATAGTTGCTTTGCTGGGCCAAATAATTATACATTGTCTCCTGTTATGTTAATTATTCATGAAGAACTATAGTTCAAACAGCAGTCCACTGTATAAATTTTCTCTTCACCTTGCCAGGATAAAATGGCCAGCTGTGTTTCCCAAAATTGTTGGCAAATACAGTTGTTCAGATGCAGTCATATACACAGTTATAATAAGTACTGCAGTCAAATTAAATGGGATTTACAAAGATTAACCTTAGATTCTTTAGGAATTAATCTGCTTAAGCTAGTATTATCTTGGCAAAGACTATTATATTTTCCTGTCTTGTTTTAGCATCATTGATGGCTACCAAATCATGCCTAAAGCTTTTAAAAAGGTTAACTGTCTAAAACCACATAGTATGGTGTTCTTTTCAATATTTAATAAATACACACACCTATACCAGTTGGTGAGAACCATCATAATGTAAAGTGATGCAAGAAAGAAGGTAAAATGAAAGAAAGAGTAGTTGTAGGCTACACCCAGGCTCTCATCATCATAAACCTTTTGATGCTTCTGTTTATCATCATCATCATCTTTATTACTGTGTTCTTCACCTTCTATATCAAATAAAAACAATAAAGTATGGAACATGTCTTGCAAATAGCCAAGGTTCCAGAAGCTTCATTTATAATCAGTGGGTGCACTAGGATTTGCCCAACAGGGTGGCCAGTGCCCCTGATAACATGGTGGTTGAAAAGTTTCATGGGCAGAAAATCTGAGCAACAAGCTAAAAAGAGGTCAAATCATTATTCTCTTCCCTGACAAAGAGTGACCACAGGTCCCTCCTAATGGTGCCACTGCTTATAATAAAATTTTAAAGTTGGAGCCTACCTTCACTATAATCAGGCAGGAGGACTTCCTAAAAATTTGAAATAAATATTTTTAACAGCCCAGCAGACTTTTAAAATTATTAACACCAGGAGAAACTAATCAAGTGGTCATATGTATGGTCTGGTTTAGATATATGTGTATACTTTTTATATATTTTGGAGCTTTCTTATGTGAATTAGTATATTTACTGTAGTTTTACATTTTATAGTTTTTGTTTTGTTTTTATTTTAAGAACTTGAAAGAATTTCAACATATCTCCTCATCTGAATGTTGATTTAAGACATTGATGATGAGCACTTACAGTATATACTTTTGATCTGATTACCTAATGTCAGGTTAAAATTAATAGTGTCCAAAAAATCTTTATTATGAACAACTAATTGACTGGCACATAAACATAATCAATCATTTTTCCAAACCTCCATTTGTGCACTTTTAGTCATTCCAATCCCTCCAAGTCGAGATGAACTACTTGTACGCAAACTGTAAAAACAAAATTTATAATGACTTCTTGACTTTAAGAGAAATAGGAATATAAAATGATGTGGTAAAGACATCCAGTCTTGATAATTTGGTGGGACCATGAATATGAATTAACCCTTTAATGCCTACGGCTTATCCATATGACAAGTTAATTGTCTGACAGCCAGAGTAAAATACTGCCGCTAGCCCTTTCTTCATGGGTTACAATATACACATGACACCAGACACATGTACATAAGTCATGATGTTAATATTTAGTAAAGGAAATTTTTGAGTGTCAAGAGTGACACAGTTTTGAGATCCAACCAGGACTAGTTGTGAAAAATTGCAACTCCAGGGCCTCCCGCTGGAAATCAAACCCATGACCCTGCAAATTTAGTGCAGTGCTCTGCCAACTTTGCTATGAAGGCTGTTGCATTAAGCTGTAAGCACAACACTCACCACGAATAAACAACTATTATGAACATAACAAAAGCTGCAATGACCGAATGACTCTGAAATCCTGAAGAGACACCTGCATTGCAGTCAGAATCTGTAAAATATAAAAATTGGATACCATCTTGAAACAAAATCACTAAAGAAATATTACAAGATGATGTTATGTACAGAATACATAAAAATCAACCTTAAATGTGGGGATGCAAAACTATGTTATGCATGTAATACATTCTTTAGATAAAGAATTCTAGTTGGGAATATTTTATCATAAATTATATAAAGTCCATGCAGGTGACATATTATTGCTGACTTGATCAGCTAAAATACTCATAAGTTATTTATGACTCCTCAAATTAATTATGAAATGTTGCAAAAACATTATGTTAAAACAAAATATGCAGTAACAGTTTTTATTTATTCAATTCAATTTAATTTAAGTTAAATTTAATTCCACTGGTTAAAGTTTTTGGCTAAGTTTTTGGCCAAGTTTTATTCCTGAGACCTAGGACTTCATCAAAGCATGATTAACTTTGACAAGTAAAACTGCTTAGCATGAGCCAAAGTAAAAATTAATACTGAAGTGCACCTTTGCCCCTTGATGGGTTAAGGAGATAGTTTTAAAATAAGTTGGTTTATCCCTCATGAGATCTTTTTGTGTAACAATGTGACATGCTAAATCAGCTAGCCTACTAAACCATTGTCAATCTTGAACTGTCTGCAGCATTCTAGTCTTTTTCACTCAAGTTTAAAACTTGACTTTTTGTTTGTAAGAAAGGTAATTTAAAGCAAAATCACTGCCATTTACAGAATTTTACATATATGTTTAATACTGAGTAAAATGCATACCAGGATTATTGGACATAGCAGACCATGTTAGATAAGTTGTGTAGAGGGTAATAACTCCAGCTTGGAGGAGACCCGAATTGGGTTGAGCTGAAAAACAATCCATTGCAGAACTGATGAGTAATGCAACAAGATGGTAAATTGATAGAAATTTCAACAATAAATCTGACAAACTATTACAGAAAGATATAAAAGTGGAGTGAAATATAAAATGATAGATAGAAACTCTTATTTGAATAAGGTAATCCAATCAGTTGACATTAAAACTGGTATCAACAGGAGCCCTATAATAATGTCAAACCAATAATTACAAATTATAGAAATTAGATAAATAATAAAATATACATGTAATAATATACTAAAATAAAGGTAAAATTATTAATTGATCTTATAACAATTAAAAACCATACATCCATGATAATAAAAAGATTTCTTAGTTAATTCTAGTACAGATCCATGAAGTAGACCAATCAGTCTAGTAGTCTGCGTAAGTAGTCTTCTGGCAGTTCCCCAACTATTTTGATTTTTTATTATCAAAACATCTACTCAACAAAATCACTTTAGACAATGGAATACAAAATATTATTAAAATTCAATGCTTATAGTTCTGGATTTAACTTGTCCCTGATACTGTCAGTAGATTAATTTGGTCAGTATACAATATAATTATAGCAAGCCTGAAAATTACAGCCAGTCATCTAACAATGTCTGGTACATCTGACATAATAATAATGTTTTTGTCCATTGTGTCCAAATATTTGTCTTCAAGATATTTTATAATGGTTATAATTAATTTTTGTCTGACTTACTCCTGCCTTGGCCAAATATCTGCCTTTCTAAGGTAAAAAAATATTTCCAGGCTTGTTATAGAACCTAATTAATTTTTTTTTCTAATAAAAATTTCACTTAACCCTTTAATGCCTGGGGCTCATCTTTGTGGCAAGTAAAATTGTCTGGTGTTAGTAAAATATTTGAGTGAATCCTTGCCCCTTTATGGCTGGGTTAATCTGGTTACTCAAAATAAATATATAAAAATAAATATACATGTATATATGAAAGTAAATAGAATTTAATTCAATTTAATTTAAAGACAATAATAATAATCATAATTATTAATCTTATTTTATTTTTAATTAATTTAAATAGTGGAGGAATGGAAAATTTATCATTTAGCTCAGTTTTTATATGTATTGTACATTACTGATGATAATACTGTATTTTGTAATAAAATTAAATTACCTTCCTGAACTTTCGGAAGAATTGCAGAAACAGAAACCACAAAACATAAGCATAAGTTGATGCTGATAAAAAACTTGTTCAAACCACAAGCAGATGACTGCAAAAAAAGTTAGAAGAAATGTTTCTGGAACTTTAGGTGATAAAAAAGGATAGCCATACCCATATATACACAAATGTAAATCTAAATGGATTGCCAAAAACACTTGTTGCAGCTGTTGCTGTAAGAAAGAAAATTTTGAAATTCATTACTTATCTGCTCACCCCTGTAGCAAGAAAAATTGTCTAGCCTTAGCCGAAGTAAAATACTTAAGTGTATCCTTGACCCTTAATGGGTTAAATCATTTAGACAGTATAGTAATAATTAGAGTAAAGCAAGCTGAAAAATTATGACAAAATACATCACGACAAAATAAGCAGCTAGCAAAGGGTTATTCAAGTGTTATATAAGGCCTTGACATCAAACATTTGATAAAAAAAGTTCAAGAGATATTGATACACTCGAACTGTATTTCACAGTGTATAAGTTGACATGGTATATAAGTTGACCCCTCATTTTTTTACCAAAAAATCATGAATATTATGATGCCCTGAGTATAAGTCAAGTCCTTCAAACCAAGTAGTTAGCAGACACAGAAAAGTTTCGCAGAAACTTTAATGATAAATCTTTTAAAGCAGTGCATATTTTATTATGGAAAATTACAGTACACGTATTTACTAAACACATTTACAACTTACTCTACATTAAATATTTTACTAATTTCTCATCTACCCATTTTGCTAACTGTTCTCAGAGTTCGGACAAGTTACACTTTGATCCACAATCAACACACATTTGGTCTTTGGTAACTTTTCAATTTGTCAGGTTGTTTCTGAGAGTCTCAAATAAGTGTTACGTTAACACAAAACTTGGGGCCAGGAGCAAAGTTGAGTTTTTAACAAAGTTAACAACCTTAAACTCAGATCGTGCTGCATAACTTTGTAGTTTTGGAGGCTCGTTTGTGTGTTTACTGCATAAGCACAAAGTTTAGAACAAAATATGTCAAATGCATTGATGATGTATGAATTCATTAGTGATGTTCTGAAAAGCAATTTCCTTTCCTGGTAAGAGGACTGGTACTAGTATATATGTTATTACAGTTTCAACAATTTTATGACCCTTTGTATAAGTCAAGGTCAACTTTTAAACATCAGTTTTGAGTCCTAGAAAATCAACTTATACACCGTGAAATACAGTAGCTGAAAAACTAGTATCCCTTACACTACTGTGGTCAACTGACATTAATTTCATGTATAAAAAGAAAAACTGCCAATTTTCTTTTTATTTATTACCATGACAGGACATACCTTAGTGTAAAAGACAAACAAGCATATAAAACCAATCAAGGATATTAAATACATTGCAGCAGTCACAACTGCAAGTCCTATGATAAGAAACACAATATTAATGTACATGGCCAACATCTGTTCAGTGGTAATTTCATTTAGTGACCAAATGCACAAACAAACAAAAATTTATTCACTTGCCATAAATGTATTTTTTTTCTCCATTTACCTCCCATTTTTCCATCCTGGATTGAAAAAAAAAGGAGGCAAAAGCTTTAAGTGCTTCTCCAGGGTAATATTTAAAAGGGGACTGGTAAGAAAACTTGGAAATGAGCAAACAGAAAACATAATTCAAAAAGAAAAATCTTTAAAAAAAGATATGAGCTTCTGTCTTATTAAAAGCAATAATATTATTAATTACCCTATTCCCTGCTTATAAGCACTTTACTCATTTTTTATAAGGCACCACATGCACCTGTAGGTCAAACTATTATATTTCTGGAGGATTTTCAATATCAAAATATTAATGGTCAATTTACAGGCACATACACCAATAAAATTTTGTATATTGCTGCACCCCAACAAATACACTGTAGACCAGTATGTTAAAATAGTAATCCTCAGCACACATGATTAAAACACAACATATTTCTGGAGACACTTTATTCATTTAAAACATTCCTAGCAAAAAAGCCTTTTATCATACTGGAAAGATTTGGATTATTAAACCATTTCCATTTAATCATTGCTGCCTAGCCAACCTTTTTTAATTTCACTCTGGCTAATGTTACGGTAGATAATTTTACTGGTATCAGGTCAAAGTGAAGACATCTAGCAAAAAATGGGCAAAATTCCAAGCTGAATAAGACTCCTCACATAAGGGCACATTCTGATACCTTACTTTGGCTAAAACCAGACAATTTTACTCAGACAGATGAGTTCTGCCTGTTAAAGAGTTAATCACAGCAAAAATGTCTTGCATTAGCTAGAGTACATTACAGACATCTGGATTACAAATTGTAAACCATAAATAAGCCAATTAACACTTCTCCTCAGAATAATAATAATCATCTGCCATTAGCCAGTATAAAATCTCAAAAGCCTGCTTTTATAATTTATAATTTCAATGTTACTGTATATCTGTATATTAATACCAGTGTCCACAATACAACATTCTTAGACGTATCAAGTTGAGGAAAGTGACCATTATGATTTTTGTCGACAAATTACTTATAAAATACACCATATACTTGTGCCACTGTACATGAATTCAGATAGTGAGCAATACAGTACTCTAAGGTACATTTGTATTGGCTTCCCCAATAATAATGTGAATGAAAGCAATTATTAATGTTCAATTAATCAAAGATAAAATTGTTGTAGCCAGTTGGAGTGACTTAGATTACACCAGTGAAATGTTCAGCAAGCCCATGAGAGAGACTAAACTATTCTGACTGCTTACACTAACATTGTATTGAATAGTCTAACTATTGATACCACATCAACTAAAAAGAAATGGAAGGTTGTACTTGTGTACTGGTTTGTACTACAATGTCATACAAACTGCCAATCCGGTAGTCTCAATAAGGTAATTAAAATTCCTATTGAAAAAATTCAGTATAAAATAATAAAATATTTTGCAGCACATACCAAGATTGATTCCACTTATAAGCAAAGTCGATAAGCAAGATAAGTTGAATAAGAATGAACAAAAATGCACCAAACATTCCCATGTACATCCATACTGAAAATTCAAAAAGAATTTATGTCCTCATGCAAGTATGTGTAACTGCCTGGAAATTGAAATTAGGTGATAAAACACTGGGCTTTAATAAAATTACATTTACATTACCCTTTCCAAAATTTCCTTTGGGAATAAAAAATGCTGCAGTAATAAATCCAATGTAAATCAAAATTTTGACCAACCAAAACCTGAAAGTATTAGTCAGAAGATGCAGGTCATACAATAGCAACTTGTCATGTCATACATAATTGTGAATTAATACTAACTATAATAAAATGATACAAAACAAGGCTTAGCTTAATTCATTTAAACTTGTAAAACTGTATCGTTTCCTCTGGAATAAGAACTAAACTTTAATCAAAGCATAAAGAAAATCACTAAGTTTGTTACAAGTAAATGAAATTACATTATGTCTGTGTTAATAATAAGGGGATTTACATACCCATTTTGAAACTTTGCTCTAGCATCTTTGCTTGTTTGGACTTTGAATGTAATTAATGCAAGGAGTAAAAAGAAGGCAGCCATACCAAAACACACCCTGTAAACTGCCAGGTAACCAACAATCCTGTCACAAATATGCTTTTCTTGGAGGTATGAACAAAAGTGTGGAATTTCAGCAAGTTTTCCTCTTATTCCTGGAGAAAGCATGATGCCTGAGATAATACTCCCAAGAAACAAAAACAAACTGTAAACAATTCGTGTTGAAGAAGAATTCTTGCAAGATGGGCACCGTGAACAACAGCAGAAACAAGCTGCTGGACCACAACAACATGCAGCCTGAAAAAAAGATTTAACATACAGTTTAACAGAACACAAACTTATTTAAAAAAATCAAACTAAAATTAACAAATGTGTTTTGATTCACAAGAGTCTATCTGGGAACAGTCCATCTTACATTAATGACTTATTTGTAACCAACTATACTTTGCATAATAGATCAACAAGATACAGTTCTATAAATTTAGTTTGTCCTAGGTTTCAGCGTAGTTGTGAGGGAGGCAGAACGTTTACTGTATCAGGAATTAAGTTATGGAACAGTCTCCCTGCTGATATCAGAAAAATAGATAATATAAATAATTTTAAAGTAAAGTTAAGAACATTTTTTAGAGACGCATATAATGATATTGATAATTTCGAGGTTTTATTGTAAATCTAATCAAGATTTTATTTAGTTTATTTTATTTCAGTATTATATTTATTGTAAGTTAGTTAGGATTACTGAGTTGTTTGTTTCATATGTATATATGTATGATAATGTAGAGGCCCACAGGTTTGTCAGCTCTGCTGTTAGTGTTAGCCTCTATAAATAAAGTTTCATCATCATCATCAAACTTACTGTTTAACACATAACATATATGGTATACAATAACAATTGTTAAATGGCATTCCAAAATAACGATTCTGGTTACAGTATATCTTAAACTTCCATTACGGAGTACATACATGCAGAAGTACTTTTATAGTATTCTACAGAAAGTACCTCTTTGTTTTCATCTAAGAATTGCATGCTAGGTGTGGTGGACTCTCCATTATCTGTATACTTACATTTTTCTCGCATAATAACAGGCAAAGCTAATCCCTTTGACAAGTATTGTACATTAAAGTCACCTGGCATCAACCAAAGTAAACTACTGAAGTGCACCCTTCCCCAGTAATGAGTGAAATTTAACTGTACATGTCAATTGGACATCTTTGACATTTCCTGGGATAAGACAGGATTTTTATGTTTAGCAAACATTGAACATTTATGTATCAGACTGGGGCAAGTTTTGATTAGCAAAACAATGTGTAAGTGGAGAAGAAATAAGGTAAGTTATTCAGAGAGATATCTCAAATGTGTATCAGTAGAAATAAGTCTGAAATGTCAAATTATGAGAATTTATAGAAATCACATTCTTTTGGAAGATGTTGACCAATAAAATTTAAATCAGCACCGTGGCTATTATTTCATTTTGTTCTTATTTTATACATCTGTCATGACTATAAAACATAAAAGCACCAATACATGTAAGATGAATTTTAGGCTAATCGTTAGATTCCTTGTTCTTCCTACTCAGTGGCTGAACTGCACAAACCCACAAAGACCTCAGTTATTAAAATCCCTACTCCCCAGGCATGGTCAAAGAGTGCAAGGTCAGAGAGGTGTTGAAGTTTCAAATTGATTGGCGCTTAACTAAGGTATATATATCGAAATTTTTTGCTGGACTTTGATATTTATAACGAGATTACGTTCTTCGCCTAGTTCGTCTACTGCCACTGAAAAACTTCAGAGTATTTCACTATCATTTATAAAGTATTTAAGTTTTAAGAAGGCATCAGTTGATTTGCTACAGCATAAAGTCGGTTCACTATAGACATGAACACATTTCGCTACAAATGGTTTTACTATAAATTATATTATACTTTAACTTAATAAGTAGTTATTGCAGTATGGGTTAGTATTTACTGAGGCGTCCACCACCTAAGTCATTAAGGCTCAACACAAGGTCGCTACTCAACAAAATAAAACTATTAAAAGCACTAGTAAAAGTGTGACAACCTTTCAATATTTCAAAATCATCGTAACGGTGACATGGAGAGGAAATATTTTGACTGAAAAAGGTACTATGTAATGAAATTTTCTCCTTATTTCATGCCGTATCAAGTAATACTAATAGGAAACACTCAGGACTTACAGGTGCAGCGCAAGAGGAGAGAGAGCAACAGCCAAGTCCCCCAAGAACAGCTCCCATCGCGTTTTCCTCGGTTTAAACACAAATTCTATCTCCTTTCAGGAAATTTTTAGCTGTGTTAGGCAAATAAATTTACATACGCAATAGAACTGACTTCTAAACCACTCAAAACTCAAACACCTATTTCAGATGCCGAGGCTAGAGGCTGGGAACTAGTTGGTTTTTATGCGTAATCAACATGATCTAGCAGCCGGACGAGAACGCATTTCGATTCTTGTCAACAACAATTATTAATATGGCGACGTATTTAGAACAAGTTGTTACTGAAAAAGTTGATGGGAGGAATTTTACGGAAGATGGCCATGCAGCACGTATAATGTCCAACCTTTTCGATCTTAGGAAAAACGGAGAATTTTGCGATGTAATTCTAACTGTTGGAAACACGGATTTCCGCGTGCATAAAATTGTTTTGGTGGCTTCTAGTCCCTACTTCAGTGCCATGTTTAGAGGCAACATGATAGAGAAAAATCAGAAAAAGGTTGGTAAATGAGCTATTCAGTGAGATAAGTTTGTATTTATTATTAAAATTTAAAAGAAACTCATAAACCTTTTACATTACTAACCCGAACCAATTGTAACTAACGACATTTTTCAATACAACACTTACAACACTGAAAGAAGAAAAACCAGTTTCCCTTCTTACGTTAACTAAATACAACTATCAGAATACTTTGTGGGATTTTTTGTCATGCAAATATTTAATTCGCAATGAGAACATCACAGGTAAGATTTTGAAAAGCATTCCAATAGTGTATTCAGTACATGAATAAGGGTAACCAGCCATTACACAGATAAACCATCTTGCATTACTATATTAAATGTATTATGCAAAAAGGCTTTTAAAAATATCTCAGAAACATTTTTAAAACTTGACAAATTGGAAATAACCTTTTTCAAAATTATGTTGATTATAATTTTGACATTTACAGGTCTGTATCAAGGGAGTGGATGCAGAGTCACTGGAATTACTCCTCAACTTTTCCTACACTGGTCAGATCACTATTACAAAAAGAAATGTTGAAGGTTTGCTTCTTGCTGCTGATCTCTTAGGCTTGACCAATGCCAAAAGAGCATGTCAAAATTTTCTTCAAGATGAACTTGATCCAATCAACTGCCTTGGTATATTACAATTAGGTGAAAACTACTGTTGCAGTAGTCTTTGTGAAGCAGCACAATGTTACCTTAACCAAAATTTTAAAACTATTGCAACAAATGATGAAATTTTAAAACTGGATGCAAAACAATTGAAAAATGTGTTAGAGAGCAATGACTTGTATGTTGATTGTGAAGGTGAAATCTTAGAATTGGTAATAAAGTGGACAAAGCATGATCCAGAGAACAATAGGAAGTGGTTGTCCCTCCTTCTTCCTGTGGTAAAACTTCCTTTTGTACCACCAAAACAACTTAATAGAATTTCAAAGCTGATTGAAGGAGATATTTGTGCTCAAGATATCATTGAAGAGGCCAGAATCTGCCATTGCGAGTGTGCTGGAATTTCAATGAGAAAATCCTGTGCTTCTTGGTTATACATTTTGGGGGGTGAAAAGTCATTTATGAAGGAAACAACATCTGTAGAATACTTTGATTGCAAAAGTATGGAATGGAAAGATACCATAGAAATGCCCAGTGGATGTGTGGGTTGTGCAGTTGTGGTCCTTAATAACAATTTGTATGTGATTGGTGGATGTAGACAGGGTAATAAATTAAGTACTGTACAATGTTACAATCCAGAGTCAAATGGTTGGCAAAATGTTGCACATCTCTCAAAATGTCAAGGTGATGTGAAGGCAGCTGTTT
The DNA here is from genome assembly GCA_036872915.1 of Nanipora kamurai. Lineage (NCBI taxonomy): Eukaryota > Metazoa > Cnidaria > Anthozoa > Scleralcyonacea > Helioporidae > Nanipora > Nanipora kamurai. Next base: position 7,648 of record JBAHVQ010000417.1, on the reverse strand, counting down.
TGAAAGGAAACATTTATGTTGCTGGTGGTTCCTGCTCTGGGCAATCTACTTGCAGGTACTGGTACTAAATGGGAGTACAAATAAAGTTTTCTATTATTTCTAATGTAATGACCACATGACTATTCATAGTAAGATATTCACAAAAATACTCCATTTTGAATCTAAGTACTGAATTTAAAAAAATTTTATGAACCTGTAGGTGAGGGATTTGACATTTTTCACAGCAATGCATAAAGAATATCTGTTCCAGGCATACCTTGGTAAGAGCCATTGTGAGACAAGAACAAAAGGAATCGTAATATTTAATAGAGTTCTAACAAAATGTTAACCTTTTGTTTGAACCCTATTAAATATTACGATAAATATTAATATATTACTTTTGCCCTTGTCTCACAATGGTTCTTATTAAGGTATTATGCTGGGCTTAGATATTCATCATTAGGTTATGCTTGCTGTCTGGTCAATCGATAGCTGATATTGTACAGAAGCCTTTGCTGTTATTTTATATTATGTAATCCATTACAACCAAAAGAAACCACAGCATTTAATTTTGGCTTATGTAGGAATTCCAACAAATGCTGGCTGTATGCTAATTAGGCTGGAGCGGTTTGTGAAAAAAACCGAAACCGAAAACCGTCAAGAAAAAACCGAAAAAAACCGGAAAACCGGTTTTTATCTAAAGGGAATTCCACTGTCTCATCGGTTTCTCTCGATAC
>JBAHVQ010000416.1:617228-633982 GCA_036872915.1 Nanipora kamurai | reverse complement strand
CTCTAACAAAGATAAAATACCGGACCTTTCACGCAACAATATAATTTACCAAATAACATGCCCAGGTTGCGGTCATACATACATAGGAAAAACAGAACGAAGACTTGAAACTCGTCTTGCTGAACACTCTACTAATATTTCAACTAGCGCTGTAGCACAACATCTTCTTGACTGTCCAATAGCTTAACATATTGCTGACCTTAACGCTCTTTATGTTAATCTTAACAGTTCTTCTCTTCCTGTTTCTAATAGTCCGACCAATCTTATCTTCAATAATTTTAAGATTCTCCACTCCTGTAAATCTAACCGTCCTAACAAACTACTTATTTTGGAGGCTCTTTTAGTCAAATATAGTAAACCCGAAATAAATAATGGTATAAAAGCTAGCAAAGTGCTCTCACTATTTCCTTAGTGTCATCGCACCATTGTAACATTATCTCTTCCTGTGATCTCTGTTACTTGTTAATCCCTATTCTAAACATCCTAGGCTCTTAATTATCTTTACAGCGTGTAAATAAGTGATTACATCATCTTCTTGTATATATAGATCTCAGCATGTTTTGTAAACTTAGTTGGTTTGATAATGGCTTTGTAATAAAGTCGAAATATTACCACACCTGTCTTCGTCTTGTTTTAACTTGTATCTCAAGTTTCAAGATGTTAATTTTCGGATTATGTTTTATACTTTACAAGCAATTAAATTGTACAACTATTTTGAAACAATTTGGCTATAGTTAATACAAAATTAGAGTAATGTAAGAAGACCAGGCTTAGGTGGAGCCAGGAGGACTGTAATTAGGTAATTTGGTAAAGTACACGTTGTGAAGACCAGATTTAAATAAGGAAAGCGAATCGTGAACTTTGAAATGAGAGGGAAGAGTGTTCTATAGTTTGGATGATATAATGAAAAACGATTTTCTGAAGTAGTTCTGTTTATGTTTTATTATAAGGTTACAACTGTTGGCATTATAATTCCGTCATTTATATCCTGGTTCGAAAGTGCATAAATAGTTTTTGACGTCGGCAGAAATCTCTCTACGATCGCTCTACGAAATTCAAGTGGTAGTGGGTTTGTCTTGATTAGTCTCTTGGCATAACACAAATGTTGCAGATAGTTCAAGATAAATTGGTTGCCCACCGCTGGACATTTTCAATTAGCGATCGGTGTTTGATAGTATAGGGTGGCCACAAGCTACCAGCATACTCTAGTTTGGGCCTTACAAGGGCACAGTATAGTAGTTTCCTAGTGTCTTGATCGGTGAGGTCCTCACAGACTCTCTTAACAAGTCCGAGTGTCTTGTTAGCTTTGGCTACGGTTAGTTCGATATGCCTTGACCAAGACAGATCATCGGACACACTGATGCCAAGGTCCGTTAAAAGTGGAACGCACTCCAGTCGTTGACCATCTGGGCTGTATGATACTTCCGTTGACGTTTTCTTTCTTGAAATGCTAAGTACTTGACATTTGGATGTATTAGAATTCATTGCCGAGTCTGGACTCCAGTCATGCAGGTAGTCGAGATCTCTCTGAAGAACCTTGCTCAAAGTCGGGAGGTAAATAGGCTTGTACAGTTTGCAATCGTCGGCAAAAAGAGCAATTGTTGAATCAAATCGAATGCAGTCAGGGACGTCGTTGACATACACAAGAAACATCAGAGGACCAAGAATGGAACCTTGTGGCACACCTGACGTAACCGGAAGCCAGTCGGACACCCTCGAGAGCGACTCTTTGGTGTCTACCAGTAAGGTAGCTGCGAAACCATGCGAGAAGAGATCCAGTGAGATCATAACTACTGAGTTTCAGTAACAGCAAGTTGTGTGAGACTTTGTCAAAGGCTTTTCATAGATCAAGATAGATAACATCAACTTCTTTACCAAGGCTTTTGACAGATCAAGATAGATAACATCAACTTATTTACCAGATGGCACAGAATCTTAAGTATCATGGTATACCTCTAGCAGTTGGGTTTCGTTGATCTTTCCCTGAAAAACCCGTGTTGTAATTGATAGATAAATGGCAAAAGGTGATAACAGCAGTGGTTAAAAACGCATCCTTAGATAGTACACAAAGCAGAGAGAGAGGTCTGAAGTTTGATGTGATTGTTGGGGCATCCTTTTTAAAAACAGGATTAATATTCGCAGATTTCCATTCAGCAGATACTACACCAAGAGAAAGGGACATATTGAACAGTCTAATCAGCGATGGAGTTATCTCCTTGGCGACCTCTCTTAGCAGTCTACTCGGGATTCCATCTGGTCCACATGCCTTGCTAGGGTCTAAATTACGAAGTACTTCACCAACTTCAAAGTCTGTCAATTCAATATAGGAGTGCTGATTGTCTGAAGATGGAGGCGGGGTGGGGAGCACAGTTGGCAATTCCACATCGCAAGGGCTAAAGACTGGTTGAAAAAACGTGTTAAATCAATTGGCTTTGTCGAGGCTGTCGGTTATAAAAGATTTGTCATTTCGAAGAAAATTTCAGTTTATTGGCATGACCTCTCTTTTTCTTGAATATGAGTTGTTTCGTCTGACGCCGGAGTGACTTGTACTTCTCAAGATCAATAGGAAGTTTTGACTTCCGCGATTTCTTTCTTTGAATGTTTTTCTTTTTAATGAGTACCAAAAGATCTTTATCAATCTGTGGGTGATCATAAACGTTCTTTAATGTACATTTCGGTATGTGATCATTAACGGCTGAGAGAAACAAGTCGCACCAGTTAGAAAGCGATGTATCAACGTTATCAAAAACAAAGCCAATATCCCAAGAGATACGTGCTAGCTTATTTTTGAGACCCAACCAACTTTTTTAAAATTGTAAACGGTACGTTTGACTTTAGGTCCCCAACGAATTTTCGGATTGACTTCAAAGTATACGAGTTTGTGAACTGTGCTAAAAATGCCAAAAATCCTTGTACGTTTATTACTTTATCTGGAATGTTGGTGAGAGCTAGGTCCAGGGTATTGTTAATTCTAGTAGAAAAGTTAATAAGCTGCCATAGGTAGCTGTCTCTGACTGTTTTAGTGAAGAAATTGTGTGTTGTGTCATTGATAGTAGCTGTTCCGGTAAACCAATAAACTTGAGAAAGATTGAAGTCGTGCAGACGATTAATTGGTCAAACTTCGCATTTCAGACAAGCTGTGGTGATTTCTTAAACTCTTTGATGTAGTTCAGATCCGAGTTAGGCGGTCTGTAGAAAACAACAATCAAAAGTTTCTTCTTAGATTCTGGACGAATCTCGCAGGCCCACATTTCTTCATTGTTGCTTTCCAGATCTTTCCTGAGGAGGCAGAAGAACTCCATCGCCGAAATTAAACAAGTTGTCCTCCATTATTGAAATACAAGACGATGAACGCGGAAACTTTAGCCCTAATAAGCCGCAATATTCTCGGGCTGCAAAAAATGATCAATTTGACTGACCACTACCATGCTACAGGCAATACGAGGGAGGTGTCGTTTTCTGAATCTCCCCGAAATTTATCCGATAACTAGATCTTTCGACTACAAATGACACTTATTGAACCAAACGCCCTTACCCGCCGACAATTTGAGGAAATTAAGAATAAAACAAACTCCGGATAATATGATCTTGGAAACTTAAGATTCGAATTAAAAGGAACAAGACGAGTCATAAACGGTGATATTTCGATTTTATTTCAAAATCATTGTCAAACCTACTAAAATTACAAACAAGCTGATGTTTACACCTGAAATCTAGGGAGATGACATGATTACAGAAGTAGGACTGATTGCATACTTTGTAATTTTAGTCTTTCGCTTCTCTTCCTTCTGTCAACGATGTTATCTTCCTAGGGTTCATATATAAATAGCAGCTTGTTTGTAATTTAGTAGGTGTGAAAGTGATTTAGGAATAAAACCGAAATATCACCGTATCTGACTCGTCTTGTTTCTTTTAACTCAAAACTTGAGTTTGCAAGATGACAGTTTTCAGAGTTTCTTTCATTCTTTAAAGACATTTATACATTGTGGCGACTGGTTGTGATCTCCCTTCGCTGAAATGGCTGTCTACTAAATGATCTGGGGTACTTCCCATCAAATGGATTTTTGATTAAATAATTCTTCGTAACGGTTATCGTCACCGTTATCTCAAATATTCCCAAACGGTTTTCGCAAATTAGTTGAAACTAAATTAATGTCTCGCAAAGTTTAAAAGCTTTTTTTACCTTTAGGGTAGGTATGTGTTGACCAAGTCCTTTAGTGCATAAATCCATGACAGGATAAGAACAAAATGTGTCTCTTACTAGTAAAATTTAAAAAAATATATATATATGAGTAGTAGAAATAAAAGTAGCATAGAAACAAAACTGAACTGCATAACTATTATCAAAAACTGGATCATGAATATGAGTAAGACCTTTATACTGACTGACGACCGTCAGCCACAAGGCAGGATTCGCTTCAAGATCACCAGGAGGTACCAGGATCGTGTGATGTCCAGAATAAACACTGTAAATAAGATATTTGATGTAATTGCTTTATGTGATGTTTACAAAGATGGGAAGAAAACGTTAAATATTATCGTTTAGTGGTGGATATAAGGAGACATGGTCGGCTCGGGTGAGTCCTGTTTAATCTTTCAGAAAAAAACCCCAACTTACTTTTGTTTAATTTTTAAAAATCCCCACCTATTTTATTATCGTTATCTCTTTCTGACTAAAGACTTTAGGAGGTCAGCTTATTTCTTCTAATCTCCTCACACAGTTAAATATATTTTAAGTTTATCTTATCGTTTAAACCTAAACTTTGTTTGGAAATATTTCCACAAAGACACAGCACACTGTATACAACCAGTTTTGAAACTTTACTTGGTTTATATCGATACGCTCTTGGGACGTGAGACCGCTATGTTACACATCGCACAATTGTCATCGTTTGGTAAGTTATCTCAAAAGCAACAAAAAAAAGAGTTGAATGCTTGTGTAGCTCTCTCTTCACTCTTTTCAATTTTGTAATATCAAGACAGCGTGGCCAGTGGTGAAGGACAACGTCAGCAAGGTATTGACAGCACTAAAGTTGCCAAATGTATGCTATAATTAAGGACCTCCCAATCCTAAATTATAACTCAAAAATAAATTTATTGAAGGAATCCAACATTTTCCTGAGCCATTTATTTAGTGACTTCATAGCTTGCTAATGGTGCTATGCAATTATTCGAACTATTTCTAACTATTGAACGCCTTAGCAGACACACAGTAGTAGCTTTTGACCCAGATTTTAAATTTCCGATAAAAGCCTTCATCCTATGAGAAGATCGTTAAAAAAAACTTGCATGTTTTAAATTTTTTATTTGAAGGTTTAATCGCGCTGAGCACAGTTAAAATTTAAGAACGGAAAACTCAACTTGTAGGTCAATATGTAGTTTAAGCAATTCGCAAATGAGTCTTTTATTGATTGGGACTTCGAAATAAAGAGTAAACTCAAAAAAACATTGCGAAGTCGACAATGCTAAGGTCATGTGCACTTTTTTATAAAACAAACTCAAAATATAGGCTGTTTTAAAACTTATCTCGGGAAATGGTACAGAGCACAAATGTCAAGAAACAAACTTCATGATTGACATAAGTATTAACGCACAAAATCCTGAACGTGTGCAAATTATCAACGCTGACATACTACAGTACTGTGTTTTATCAAAACAGGCTGACGGAATGAATTTCACAACTCTATACAGGGGATAGCTTAAGTAGAAGAATGAACTCGGGTAGGGAATAATGATGTTAGATGTTACTCTGAGCGACGAACCAGACCGGACAAGTAGAGAAAACTGTAATTTGCCCGGCAGGGATTCGAACCCGCGACCTTCGGTTTACTAGTCCGACGCTCTACCAACTGAGCTACAGGTCAAGTTGGGAGCTGGTCGCGAAATGATCTTACTAGGGCTCTTGATATTTTGAAACATATACTAGTTTCCTCAATATCGGGACATTTAAATCCCATCTGATTTTATCGGGACATTTAAATCCTATCTGATATTCTTCAGAAATCAATTGCTATACAAGAGGTAAATTGTAAAGAATATTAACGAAGCGTGGCTAAGGTAGCGTTTTTTTGGCACACGATGTATATCTATTTGCGAAACTCACTACGGAGGAAAATTCAAAAGAAATTACGGTTTCATCAGTGTATGTAAATGTGATACAACCAATAGTGGTTGTACCATGTTGATACAACCACTGGTAGCTGTATCAGATTTACATATCAGTTCTGTTTCGACTCTCCAACATTCAAACTGAGCTTCTTCTTCAGTCAAAATAACTTCAAAGTCTTCGTTTCACAAGTATTTTACAACATTCGCGTCGGTGTTGTATCAGTCATACAATCACTCGCCTTCGGTTCGTGCTTGTAAATCCGGTACAACATCACCGCTCATGTAGCACTACAAATCAAAATATTGACATGTTTTATAAATATGTCTCAGCAGTGCAAAAACACTAACAGCCTCAAAGTGTCAAACTTATTTAAAACCGCGTATTTAGAGACAGAAATTTTTTGTCAATATTGTCAAAAATACAGCAACAGAAATCTTGTTTCGTTAATTTATACTTCATAACTTGCATCTTTTTACATATTCCATAAGAACAATTAATATGTTTTAAGTCTGGAACTTTTATGCATCTAATTCTTTCCTTCTCAATACAAGCTCCTTGCTTCGCAACCAAAGTTTCTCGTGTTTCTGCTGAATCTTCACTATCCTGAACTCGATTACGTTTCGTTTTCAACTTCAGATTACGTTCTGTTCCCAATTCTCGTTTTCTCTCTTTTTTGCGTCAAAAAAGCTTCCTGTTTCATCCATGGTACAATCGAAATCAACTGGGGTTACCAGAAGCATTTTTTACTTCTCTTTTTTGTATAGTGACAACAAATGGTGCCGCAGATTGCTCTTATGAAACAAGTTTTGGACTTATCAACAATTCATTGCCACGCAATTCCGATCCCACATTTCGGAAGCTCCAGTGGTTTGTCGGCCAGGAATAGCCTGGCTCTTTGGCCCAATTCTGAAGAATTAGTACCAGATAACCATAAAAGACTTCTACCCTCGAATCGCCAGAACCTTTCGTACCACGTCATTGGTTATTAGCTAAGATCAATGAAAAATCGGGTCGAAGACGAATTCTGAAAGACCAGTTACTATTAGCTCAAGACAAAGCTTGCTGTGATGGATACAGTTACCATGTTTGGAATTCTAACCGCTATCCAAGTGCAAGTAACACCAAAAAAATAGTCCTACTTATTTAGTGTAGATTCTATTTCGTAGCACTTTTGAATTGAAGAATGGCATTTTCACGTAGTCAATATTGTATCGGAATGGTATTTGTGAACTTTGTTCGCTGCGATTTGGTCGGGGGGTTGTGTTCCCGCGGGTGGGGTCGAGCCCGCGTTGCATTGTGTTGGCGGCGTGGATCTTTTTGGCGCCCATTGCAGAATTGAGGTTGATTATAACATTTTGTGAAATACATGGATGGTAACTAAGTCTGTAGAGAAGCTAAAATGTGAGTACATTTTTATTCCGAGATTTAAATGATATTTCGAGGTCGCGATGCGAAATCGTACAACGTTTTTCAGGTTTCACTTGTACGATATTGAATTTGTAAGTTGTATCGAGTTGGAACATTAAAGCTATAATTAAGTAAAATCGAGTCAAGTCTGGATACCATCACAAATATCTCATCTTGTTTCGAAGATATCTAGCTTTTTGAAGCATGCAAATAAGTTGCCTTTAACTTAAAACATCATGCGAACTGGATAAAAATCCCAATATCGGGAATGTATATTCAGCAATTACAGCACATATTGCAGTGTCTCAGACTTATTAGTATGGAAATTAGTAATAAATCAAAATAGAAATTAGTCGGGAAACTTTCAATGCTTTCTAACAGTTATTTCCGGAGGTTCGTCCATTTCAGAATTTGTGTGAGTAGATGACGATGACACGAGACGTCTAATTTGCATATTCAAAAACTTTGATATATGTGGAACTAGATGATGTATTAACTAAGCAAGAACGCTATTGTTCCTAACTTCGATTATTAGGATAAGCAATTTTAGCATCTTACTGCCTCCTTCAGTTATTCGCAATGATCTGAAAATGGTTGAGCAGACAGGAGTACTTATTTATGTCAAATCTATATTAAGTTACAAAGTTTACAACCTGACAGGCAACTTGAACGAAGACGTCACATGATCTCAGTTGCTTTAAAACAGCAGGAATGGAACTAAAATGAGCAGGAATGGAATTAAAACGAACATCTGAGTCGTGGCAGCTCAATGGTTAGAGCGTCTCACCGGTCACCAGACGGTTGCAGGTTCGATTCCCGTCTAGGGCTCAGAAATCGTTTTTCTGAGAGAACGAGCTTGACGAACGTCCAGTAGTCTTCTGATAGTTACCAAGCTCCCACATGAACAAACTTTCTGTTCTGCATTAAGTATTTCCATCATTATTACCATACCGTGACTTCCGCTAAGGCAGTATATATGACGAACCTGCACGCTAGTTCACCATCTGAGTCGTGGTAGCTCAATGGTTACAGCGTCTCATGGGTCATCAGAAGGTTTCGGGTTTGATTCCCGTTTAGGGCTCAGAAATCCTTTTTCTGAGATAATTTGCTAGACGAACGTGCGCTGGTCGTCTGATCTATATGAACCAAATTTACATTTAGCATTTCGACCATTATTATCGTATCGCGGCTTCCGCTTAGGCAGCACATATGATCAATTTGTACCTTAGCTCACCATCTGAGTCCTGGTAGCTCAGTGGTTAAGGGGTCTCACCGGTCCATCAATAGTTGCGGATTCGATTCCCGTCTAGGGCTCAGAAATTCTTCTGATATAATGAGTTTGACGAACGTTTACTAGTCGTCTAATATTGATACGATTAAGAAATCTGATCCAAGGTAATGGTGGAAGGAGATCAAGATACTGTGCGGCCATCGCAACAGTTCTGCTGTGCGATGTGGCCAAATCATCACCTTGGCCAAACACCATCTCAGTGGCCAAATCATCACCTCTCGTGAAGACCAGTTACTCTTTGGAAACGTTATTAATGCCACGTTTGTTAAACGCCTGTTGAAGTTCATTCCCACTGATGTTTAACTTCAATTTAGTGTCGGAGAAGATAGTATACCTTTTCAAGTTCACCCAGATGCTGTTTACACGAAATTAAAATTAAATCCCGAAAGACTTGTGGGTCTGACGGTATCCCAAATTGGATATGGAACGAATTCGCATCTGTTCTGGCGACTCCTTTAATGTATGGTCCTCAATGCCTTGTAAAGGCAAACGAGCGCTCCAGAATCGTAGTAGAGTAACGATATGACTCCTAATCCAAAAACAATATCGAAAGGTGATGTCGAAAAAGATCTACACCCAATATTGTTGACCCCAACAATGTCGTAAGAATCTATTGTGGAAAAATTCACCAAACTATTAGCCCTGGATGTTCTCGCCAGTGATCAGTATGGGAAATTCTCAACTCCACATTTACTACCGAAGCTACCATTAACGTGGTTTGTTACATCCCAAGTGAAATTTAGAGTACCACTTCGACAATCAGAGTAGTTCTTTGTGACTTCCAGAAAGACCTTTAATCTTGTTGACCATAAACTTGTGATCATGAGACTACTTAATAATTACGGTTTATCTTCGCACATTATTAATTGGACCAAACATCACTTGATCACATCTGTCATTGGTCAACTGCGAATAAATACATACTATATGTGACGAGTGGCGATTTTCTTTTGAACAGTTTAATGCTTTATTTGATCCTCTAGTTGTTGGTGATCATATTTCAGATGTCGTTACAGTAACGAACGTTTTAGGAGTTATTTAAGTGACGATTTGCAATGGAAATCGAATGTGGATTATATCATTTGATAACGAACTAATGAAATTGTACAAACGTAACAAAATGACCAGGTCTCAACTTAACTTCACGCATTAGATCGGGTTAGAGTGAGCTATATTTCAGAATCATCCGCGGGGTAATATGAAGGAATTTGAACTTGCACTCTACCTGTTGAGCTATCGAGCCGACAGGGATTGGAAGCGAGTTATTATCCAACTTAACTGCACGAGATATTCTCGCGACAACTTAAAGCTATCCGTGAGGATGGATGCGCAGTGTTTCGATTCTAGTTCAGAATGATCCGAGGGTAGTATGAAATGATAAATTCCCGATTATCCTACACTACTGAAGTCATCTGAACAGGTACTCAACAGGTAGATCGGCAGGTATTTCACTGTTTGTTTCCCAAACATTTTAGTAACGATCAGGAACGAGTTGAAGAAAGGGCATTCAGAATCATACCTGATCGTGAAAATTATCATAATTATTATCATGCTTAATTGTTGGAACTTGACTTACTCACTTCAAAAGTGCGACGAGAGTCGCTTTGTTGCAAATTATTTACTGAAGCTTGTAATGATAAGTCGTCTAAGTTAGTCAACCTATTACCATCTGAAGCCATACACTTTTATTCTCTGAGAAAACGAAATAAATTTAATCACGGACGCTTTTAGGTTCATAGGTCAGGCAATATTTTTACTATGAAATGTGCTAGATATAAAATCTAGTTTTATTGTATATGTATAATAAAGTCAACTTTTGTAACTTTGAAACACGATTCAGCCTCATGCCTTGAAGGCTTTAATTCAGTTATTAAAGTTTCAAAGTTTGTGTTGTCCACACTTACTGATGCGTGGTCAGTAAACCTTGAACGAGGATAAATTCTATTCGGTGATTTTCCTTGTCGAAGATGAACATTTTATTCTGACAAGAAAAGCACGACGCCCACGAGAATCACGGAATAGTGACTTCATTGCAGGGCTACGAAACTTAAGCAATATAAAAAAACTATCATATTTTGGGCTGTCCATGGCAACCAGTTTTTCGATTTGTTCTTTGCAAATTTCGAGCATGCCAAGGCGTTTTTCAATGGGACTTTGCTCTGACAATAATCTACAGTTACCTGGCCTTAATTCCTTTTGCATTAGGAAAACATGCATACGAAGCTCTCAGTTGTCACATATCAATATCGTACAAATGCAAAATAATAGCGCAACAGATTCACTATGAAAAAAATCACTGGATTAACAATAGTCAATTGAAACCTTATCGACGAAATCATGTGATGAATATTGCCTGGATTCGGCCTTAACATTCAGCCAACTCCCTTAAAACAAACTCAGATTTCACGTTGTGAAGACAACGTCAACCAAGGTCATGCCAATAACCTACTCAAACCAACCATGCAATTTTTGTGCAGTCAGAACTTACCCACTCAAAGCCCACATTAGAAAGCCAAGTCCTGAATATGGATCCAGACAAAGGCAAATATCTCTGGATGGATACAATTCGCAAGACAACTTGATAGATCTGCAGAGTGCAGTGACGGCCGCGTGAGACATCTAAACAAAGAAATCAAAGTAACATGGCTACCTCTGTAATACGCTGAGAAATTGTATACATTCGAACTGAAATTGTGCATCGTATGAACCCATGATAAGTAACTTCTGTTGTAATACTGCAATTTTCGAGAATTTTGTTGAGATCTATGACAAAAGCCGCACATGACATAAAGCCACTGATAAAAATCATACACACACACAAAAACCCGGAGACAAGAAACCCACAGATGTAAGTCAAATAGACAAAAATCCCACAAACAAAAGCCTTATGAACAAAAACCAATAATTACCAAATTCAGATAAAAACTCCACATTTCATTTTTGACTTTTTTTTTAATTCTCAGGACAAGCTTTTAATGCAGTTTTCAGCTTATAAAGATGGGAATTCCGAGCTAGCAATCGCTCATAGCTACCGCGTAAGTAATTATTCAAGCAGAGTGATTCGTAAATTATGGCAAGTAAAGGCATAACCATTTCACAAACTTTTTTACCGTCTCAATTGAGTGACAAACTGCTTACCTTTACGAAGCAACATATGGGGCGCCAAATGGGAAAAAAAATGTTTACGACAAAGATGTATCAATTTTATTATTGACGTATATAATCTATTATTTGTAAACAAAGTTCTTATTCGGGGTAAGTTAAAAATATGATAAAAAATAGTTAAAATATGAGCAGCCGATCTTTATGGGCAATCATAATGGCGAGCTGTTGTAAATTCCCTTCGAAAACTCATTAATAATTCACGAGGAAAACAAAAAGAAAAATCATAACCGTGTCGTATCTTTATATGTGATAAAGATACGCTCGTTTTTTTCGTCGAATTTTCTCGGCTTAGAAAACATTAATTTTCAAACTTTCTTCGCAGATTGGCATGTTGAGGGGTTCGTTTTTGAAGCCATTCAAAAAACTCGTAGTTCGTGTTTTATCGGACCAAAAACATTCGGCTGTCGCCTCGTGTTTTATATCCAGTAAAACACTCCTACTCGTTTTTTAAATATTAGATATAGATCAGACAAGAATATTTTAACTTACTTATCAAATAAACAATAAAACGAAGCTTACAGGTATTCTGAACTTTGATAAAGAATACTAATAAAGCTAATTAGTATTCTCAATTTTGATAAAGATCACTCATGTCCAACTGTTGATCTTTATTGAGATTTACAAAGGTATACATGAGACTTAAATGCTTCGTTTTGATTGCTTGCTAATATATTATTCATGAATTGGATATGGATTGTTTACAGACCATCCAGAGTTGGTTTAACGGAAAAGCATTATTTATTACATATATCATATATGGTTTACTAAACCATGGATTATTTGTTACATAATCCACGGATTGTTTACAAATAATCTAGGGATGATTTGATAAACCATGGAATTTTTGATAAATAATCCAGGGATCATTTGTTCGTGCTAGATGCAAAAATATGGCGAACGGCCGCCAAATGTAAAACAATTTGGCCAACTAAAATTATAATATTATGAGCGAGCTCGTCTAGCAGGATCATGTGAACTAGCCTCTTGACGTTTTGACAATCTGACAAGGACTCGATTACCACAACATTGCTTCCTAAGGACTTATTCGTAGTTTATAGAACTTTGATTCAACGTGATTCAACGAGACTTAACTCAACAGACGTCCGACGGTGTAGAAGGATAAGCAGTCTGCAGGATTCTAATTGGGGCTGATTCGATGTTGTTTATTAATTGCCGAACACAAAGTCGGTCCATGTGGGAGCCCGGCACACGTCAGACGACCAACAAACGCCCGTCAAGCTCGTTTCCTTAGAAAAACGATTTCTGAGCCCTAGACGGAAATCAAACCCACAACCCTCCGACGACCGGCGAGACGCCACGACCACCAAGCCACCAAGACCCAGATGGCGAGCCAAGGTGCAGGTTCGTCATATGTACTACCCAAGCGGAAGTCACGATACGATAATAATGATTAAAATATTAATTGCTGAACACAAAATCGATCCATGTGGAAGCGCGGCACACATCAGACCACCAACGAACGTCTTTGTATTCAGCAATGAATATTTCAATCATTATTATCATATTGTGACTTACGCTTAGGCAGTACATAAAACAAACCTGCATCTTGGCTCGCCATCTCTTATATAAGGGGAGATACCCGGTGACCCCGCTTAGTAAAAACATTTCTTATTTTCCTTTTTCCTTCTCGGTTTGTTTTTTGATATTGCTTACCTGTTTATATTTCTGGGGAGATATCCGGTGACCTCTTGTATAAGAAGAGATACCCGGTGACCCCGCTTAGTATTCATTTTCAGGGAGATACCCGGTGACCCCATATCCTTCTTGGGGAGATATCCGGTGACCCTACTGTAGTGTTATCGTTTTTAGTTTTTAACTAGAAAAGTTTTTGGGCTAATTGCATGTACCTTTTGCTGGCCACGAACCCAGAGTAGCACTTTGAATATGACTAATACTTCACCTGGTTACGAAAAAAGACTATTTACTATCCACGGATTATTTGTAAGCAATATGTTGAATATGTACGGAATAATCCATGGTTTAGTAAACCATCTCTGGTTTATTATGCGGGTGTTTATTGGTATCCCTTGTTTCTGAAAGGTTAAACTAAGCTTCGTTTTACACAAAAATGACGAGTAAAATTACCACTCATTATCTCGTTTTATGTAGTTCAATAGTTTACACCTGTTACCGACCATGAAAACGTCAGTTTAATCCACATGGGGTTCTCGGAAATGTTTGAAAGAGCACGACATTCTCAAGTTAATTCACGATCAGAACTTTACAGGTTTCCTCTCGTTTCCGCTTGGACTTATACGTCCTTTTCTTTGCCGAAAAAGAATATACTTAAATATATAAATATGTATATTTATGTATGTATGTATATATGTATGTATGTATGTATGTACGTACGTACGTACGTACGTATGTATGTATACATCAGCAATCGATTGACCAGGCCGGAATCGTAATCTCAGTATAAATATCAACGCCTAGCATAATATTTATTAAAGGTTCTAAAGTTTCGTTGTTAACACAACCTCTTCAGAGAATAATAATTACATAAGTGTAGAAAGCCTAGATATCCAGTTAGAATGTCGACATAAACTATGAATAAATTAACAAATCAAAGTGAGATACTATTACAAGTTAAGAATCACAAAAGAAAAAGTGGCGCAGCGCCAATATTTCCATTTAAAGAAGGTTTATGATCGTGTATAAGTATGAGTCTCAAGTAAAAGAAGTTCTGTTTCAGAGGTGCAACTAGAAACAATCTTAAAATCATTAAAACAGACCGGGTGACCAGTGTTATGGTGATCAGAGAGGATAGCAGTGAGAGGAGGGTTACTATACTTCTTACCAGTAAGGGGCGAGATTCTTATGGTTAGCTACATGTGTATATAAATGTCGGGTTGTTTCCCCGATGTAAGAAGCTCCGCAGTTTGAGCACGTAAAATTATATACAACATGTGACCTTAGACGTAAGGGAATTTTATCTTTAAAGAAGAAGAAGTAAAAAAGCCGAACGGAAGGCAAGCGATAATTCTAATGTCAATTTGTGGGTAGGCAGATGTAAGAAACGTTCGGTGTTGGGTTCGGATTTACACGAAATGTTGTCCTGTAAACGGTAAAGGAAAATATAAGGTACGTTTAGGAACTGTAAGTGGTTTGGTAGATTTGGTGAAACTTTTGTCAAGGAAAGCAGTGATGTAGCTGTCGATGAATTTTTTTCGGATAGCCGTTATTAATGAGGATTTGTTTAAGTTTTTCTAGTTCAATATTGGAAATGACGTATGACGACCAAATATTGAAACAACGGTTTAATAAGGAAAAGATCAGACCTCTTTTGTAGGAGACAGGAATAAATGAATCGAAAGATGTCAACAGACCAGTAAAAGTCGGTTTCCGGTAAACATTGGTGGTAAAGCAACTACCTGAACGATTTATATTTATGTCTGGGAAAGGCAAACATTTATTTACTTCCAATTCGGGACAAATTTTATTTTGGTATATTTAGAGTTCAAATAATCGAGAAAAGGGCCAACGTGATCCGGGGAATGAAGCGAAATAAACAATCGTCAATATAACGACGGTAAAACACAGGTTTGAACTCGAGTGGACAGTCATTTAACCAAATGCATTCATAATAAGCGAGAAAAATATTGGCAAAAAGGGTCCCAGGGGATATCCCATGGCAACGCCATCTACCTGTTGATAAACTTCGCCGTTAAACATGAAATGGCAATTCTTCCACTGTTAAATCCAAAAGTTTACAAAATTCAGAACTGGAAAAGCCGTGAAATTTTGTAGATCCAGTGAAAACTTTTGAATAATGATATCAATGGTTTCATTTAACGGGATATTGGTGAAAAGATATATATACAGGGTGTATCAAAAAAAGTAGACAATTTTGAAATGTCTAGAAAACCATAAATTTATCAAAATATCTCATAGATTTGTGTTAGTATAGGTACTTCAGCATCTTCAGGTCAATCTAACACTAAAAACAAACAGAAAATTTAACCTCGAAAAACGGGAGAGCGGTTTGTGAAAGCCTCGTTTTGAATGGCTTGCGCAAACATGAATGAGGGGTTTAAAATCCAATTTGAATTAATGAGCTGAAAGTTTGGGTTTTTTTTTACAAAGTATGAAAATTTCAGAAAATTTGATGGAAAGTAAGTCCGCCGCGCAGCTGCGTAAACTCGGACTTTTTTTTCCGTTCAACTCGCTGCTTGCGTTACTTTTTTCATGCACGAATGATTTCATGCATGAGTGATTGCTCTGATGACAAAGCTAACAATGGTGTTGTCAAAGATAAATTACATTTAGAATTTCGTATAAAAAAGCAATTGTTACACCAAAACGTTAAAGCATACAAAAGCATACAAGAGCAGAATTTACAAAAGTTATCTTCAGTCCTCAACATGTCCGCCGTTTCTTTCTACGCAAAGTCTTGCCCTCCTTATCATGCTAAAAACGCCACGACGAACCATTTGCCTGTTCTGTTTCAGAGTGTCCATCTCATGGTGAATTCTCGCCTCAATCTCGTCCAGATTTGATGGTGGAGTGGCATAAACCTTAGACTTTAGCCAACTCCAAAAGAAAAAATCCCGTGGAGTCAAATCTGGAGATCTCGGTGGCCATTCTACGGGACGATTTAAAGCAATAAATCGGGGTCCAAACAATTGTTCCAAACGCTCAGAAACAATTCGTCTCCTATGAGGTGGTGCTCCGTCTTGTATCAACCAAAGCCGCTGAAACCGGCCATTTTCGTTTGGAGCGAAACGGTGTATTTCCCTCAATTCAGGAACCACTTGCTCA
>JBAHVQ010000416.1:583519-607595 GCA_036872915.1 Nanipora kamurai | reverse complement strand
ATCTTCATAATTTTGAAAGTTGTATTATGTGAGAGGGTTTCTTCCGGACTGATTTTTACACTTCATATGCCCTTTAACTATGCTTTTATTTTCTTGTGTTTGCCCAAAGCAGTGGAAACATCGTTGTAGGTATTCAGATGATGGGAGATCGGGTGCTTCACTGCGTCGGCAATTAACGAAGTTGGCTTCTCTGAGGTGGACTGGACCGGTGTGGCGTTGGTTATCATCAGGAATTCCAGTTTTACACTTGTTGCTAAACTTATGAGTGTCTTGACTTTCTTTGCTTTATCAACTAGGAAATTTGCGGTTATTTTGTTGCCAATACTTACACTTTCCACATCAGCTTCAAAACTGTTAACCAACAGAATAGGTTTATCTTGGCCATACGGGTACACCTTGGTGTCTGCTGCTTTAAGCTTCTTTATCAAAGCATTCTGGAGTAGTTCAAAACGCTCCTCATCAATAATATTAGCTGTTGAACAGAAATCCGCCTGTACTTGCCCCTCTACACCATTTATCTTCACCTGAATCGCAGGTATTAATAGAAACGGCTTTTAGGCTTGCTGGTTAAGAGCTAAATTAAAACATACAGATTGAATTAATATGAGCCGAGTAAGCGTTAATGAGTTAACGGTTTTTTCTACTTACATGCAACTACCAAATCTCGGCATAAATGGATATTCGTTCGTTCTCGTGCTTCAGCGCAGGGGAACCAATCGGTCTTGGACATTGTCAATACAAAAATAACTGAATCGTGCAACTCACTTCCATTTCACCCAAAGTTGACCGGTTTCGTCAGGATTCTCACTAACCGGAAATGGCTTCATCTTAATAGCTTCTGAATTCAGTAAACTCACTCGAGATCACACCACCTTACAGAACTAAAAGTACTTGGAGTATCTAAAAAATACTTAAAATACCTATAACCTTACATGTACTCATAAATAATGATAAAAATTTTAACATGCTGTATGTATTTTTGCCATAAAATTTTAAAAATGATTAGTTAATTTCTTCTTAAAAACTTTTAATGAATTAGATAAAACAATATACTCAGGGAATTGGTTCCATTGTTTCATAGTTCTTGGAAAATATTTAAAAACATCTTTATCAGCCTTTGGAATCTGGATTTTCAGAGGATGGCTGCCACGCGTTCTAGTTTCTGTATGTGGTGTTAAATAATTGTCAGTTTTAAAATCAAGAAGATTATGCCTCATTTGATATATCATTGACAGTCTAGCCTCTTTCCGCCTTTGTTCTAACGTTTTTCAGCCGAGGTCGTTCAACATTTCAGTTACACTGGCTAACGGTGCGTAGTTCTGTAAACAGAAGCGTGCTGCTTTCCTTTATACCATCTCCAATGCCTTTATATCCTTCTTAAAATACGGGTCCCTCGCTACGTGAGCATATTCTAACGTACGTCGTACAATTGTGGTATACACGGTTTCTCTGACATTTAACGGACAATTCCATAAGTTACGTCTTTCCATTCCAAAGGACTTTACTTGCTTTGCTTGCAACATTTGATCATCATGATCTGACCATTTCATTTTATTATTAATCGTAATTCCTAAGTACGAAATAGATTCAACTTGTTCTAAGACTGTATCACAAAAAGCACAGCTTCTTACCGGGGAATTCTTTTTAGTTCACATACATAAAGTTTTACATTTGGACGAGTACGATTGAACTTCATCTGCCATTTTCCGACCAAAATTCAAACTTTTGAAGATCATCTTGAAAAATATCACAACATAACTGATCTGTAATTATACCATATAAAGGTGCGTCATCTGTGAACAGTCGAATTGGAGAGTTTAGCGAGTCAGGTAAGTCGTTCATGCACGAAAGGAATAACAGTGGTCCCAAAACTGTTCTCTGGGGTACCCCAGAGGTTACAGGTGTCGATATTGCTGCCTTGTCGGTATTGCTATCTTGTGTACCTTTTTTCTGGTCGCCAAATATGTCTCGATCCGATAAGATACCTTTATATGATGTATAACAACCTTTATTCTGATTGCCGCTCTCTTATTTATACGAAACAAAATTACTAATTTGCATATAAGAAATTATTTTAATAAGCTAAACATAAATTATACAGTAAGTTGGATCCGACAGTTACCAACTGACACAGAAATAATGAGTTTGTTCCGTTTTAGGAAACGTATAGCGGGACCAAACGTTATTTAGGATTTCGTGATAAATTTCGACAAAACAATATAAAGCAAGGAAGTGTAGATAGACGGCGACACCTAGGTCAACCTAAAACCGTATTTCGATTGGAGTGATTGCAGAATATCTTCTCTTCTTCCGACGTGTGGCTAAACGTTTTAAAATACGTCGAAACGTATTGTATATATGATTTGTTTACGAACAAAGATAACTCAGCGTGTATGAAGCTTAGCACTAAAAACTCTGCCTTATTTTTTGCGATTTGGTAGAGTTAATTGTATTTTTTCTTGGTCTACGTTTGTTGAAAAATGTTTGATCGCATGGTACGAAAAAAAAGGGTTCATCTACACTGATGGCAAACCATTTCTGCACACGAGAAATATGATCTCGGGTCTTCCGAACTTTACAATTTTACCAGGGCAACAGGCTAATTCAGGCCGATTTCGTCATGATTGAAAATGAAGCTTTAGTTCTGCCACCTTTAAATCGAAACTTAGCGCATGCGCAGCCGTTTTCCTCCCTGTCACTGTTCACGCCGACTACATGGCCACGGTTGATCAAAGGTAGACACAAAAGTGATCTTTGTAGATGTCCGAGGGTATGCCTTCATTGAGTTTGATGCCGGCTATAGTCTTGATCATTTCCAAATACATGGTGCAAGGTTAAATGTTTTATTTCGTTTCCGTTACACCCAAAACGTCATTTCTGTCTATTTCTTAATATCAACCAATCCAATTTCTTACACTCCCCCCTTGACCAGTGGTTCTTCATTACGCTATTAATTAATAGATACTTACTGAGGCCAACGGCATTATAGACCCTTTTCATGCGTTCTAAGCTTCGATGCCATTCTTGAATTCCATGGAACTTTGGTCATTCAGTTTGTGCTAAGGGGCAAAGAGGCTTATAACGCATGAGAAGAGTCTATTGGCAATATTATATCCAATATTGCCGTTTGGCCGAAGTAATCATCTATTGTAATTACTGATCCTCATCAAATCCCACTGTTCTCTCTTTGCACGGTATTAACAATTTTAGGCCCCTTTCGATTGTCCTTGAAAACACAAACCTTACCGTATCTCACACGTTTTCTAAAGAATTCATTACTGTCGATCTTTCTAGTAAATTCAGCCAAGCTATTGCTTAATTTATGTATTCATGTTAGGTACCTAAACCAACGAAACGATCTTTATTTATTCTTTCACTAAAGGGCGGTCAGCAAGGCGGTATTTTCAAATCCAGTAGTTCAGAGGAAACTAAATTTGATTTACTTCATTCATTAGCAGTTTGAAGCTGTTTCTGTCGATAGAGCTCTGTTTGGTAGTACAGTATAGTTCTAATACGGAGTTAAAAGATCGAATTGAGTACTATTTCGAGCGCTAGCTCTCTAAACAAGTTTCGTCGATGCCGTCATCCAAGTGTTTATGTAGTGTCCTTGCTTTGACTCACTTCGACATCGTTTGAACGACCTGTAAGAGCTTTTGCCAGGTTAATGGTCACGCTATCGAATGAAAGAAAAATAACCGTAAGTTAAACATAATTTGATGACAAATAGGAAAAAGGACCGTCCCCGTTTTCCTCAGACTTGGATAAAATATCTTATGAGGCTGAAATCATTGATATAATGCGGAGAGAGAACAATGGGATTTGATGAGGATCAGTAATTATAACTGTATACTACAAACTACGGTTCTTGTCCGTTCAACCACTTGTCAGCTAATCGTCTACGAATGTTCCCAGCAATTGCCACAGTTGTTGCAGGCCGTTTGTTTACAGTGTCAGTTGTCACTGCGGGTGTAGACTCTTGAAGAAAGTATTACGTCCCGCCGCATCGTACTTCCAGCAGGTATAGCTTCAGTATTGATCTTTGTAAGCGTTGCGAGCCAATCTTCGCGTAGCTAACTCTTACAACCACACCACGCACGTTTCCATCATTCCCGGTACGTAATTCCTCCACTCTCCCCAACTTTGACCGTGGTCTTGCTACCTTTCCTTCCTCTTGCACGGAGACAATATCTCCAATCACGATAGGTAATATGAATTCCTTCTTTACGGTAAGATTGTGATTTTCTCTCAGTTCCAAAAGATATTCCTTTCTCCACCATGACCAGAGGTGGTCCGTGACAGTGGCTAAATACCCCTCTCTTCTGTTTAACTTGCGATGTTTGTCGTCTTCTCCCTCCTTCAAACATGCAATTGTGATGTCCGGGAGAGACAAAACTCTTCGGCTTATCAAAAGATGTGATGGAGCTTGTGTTTCCGTCAAATCATCCGTCTCCAGGTACGTCAATGGTCGAGAATTCAGGATCGCCTCAATGTCCATAATGACCGCTAGGAACTCATCGTACGCTAAATTAGCTTTGCCTAGAATCTTTTTTAGATCTTAGAATCTTTTTGTGACCTTAATCATTCGCTCAAAGAACCCGCCCCACCATGGAGCTCTCGGTAGACTGAACCTCCACTCTCACAGAGTGAATCTGCCTCTCTCTCGTAAACTTCTTAACTTCTGGCTGCCTAAATAGTTTTGTAATAGGTCTCGATGCTGCCTTGAAAGTGAGGGCGTTTTCACTCACCATCTCGCGCGGGATTCCTCGACGCCCAAAAAAAAGTTGTAGACATCGCAAGAACGTTTGGGAAGACGGTTCAGGAACCAAATCTAAATGAACTGCGCGGGAACTAGCACATTTGAATAGGATGAGATAGACTTTGACAAGGCTGTTCTTCTGGTTGGCGGTCTCCTTCACATATAAACGTCCCGCGAAGTTGACTCCGGTTTACGTGAGTCTTGGCTTACTCGAAAGGTGGGAAGCGCTGAAGGAGCTACATCTGGGTAAGAGCATTCTTTAAAGCGGGGACAAGTGGTGCAGTGGAGCAGTATTTTGCTCACCGTCAGCCTTCCTTTCACAATCCGAAATCTCTGACCTACTCTACGATGACATTCTTCGATCACTAACCTTGTGAAGTGATGGTTTCTGGGAACAATCGCCGGATATTTTCGCCTAATATGTTATCTTAGCGTAACCAATACGACCCTCACAGCGAATGACGTTTCTCTCGTCGTAAAATAATCCCAGACGATTCTTTAAGTGTTGATAATTCGTGTCCGAACGTTATTCCGCTAGAACTGTTCGCAGCCAGAGATTATCCGCTAGTTCTACTTCCTCTGTTGTCAACGAGCCATTAATCTTATCGATTCCCTGCAGCACAACACTGCCATGATGTTCACGCTTGTTTCTTGGGTTTGTTAAACCTTCGCTACTCTTGCTTCTTGCAGTACTTCTGGTGTTTGAATTTCTAGCGCATCTTGGCTGGGTCGGGAGTCCTTCAACCACTCCTCGCTGCTAGAAAGTTGTGTTGCGAGACCCGCTAGAAGCTAGGTCCGCAATGTTTTGCTCGGAAGAACCGTGAAACCATGCTGTGGCAGGAAAGAGGCGGCTTACCTCAATTGCTCTATTTGGACAAAGGGTTTCCATTCTCTTTATACACGTTGTATCCAGTAGATACAGTGTTGTGAGTGAATCCAGCCAACAGTAAATCTCACGAACTTCGACAACAGGCTTTAGTGCTTCTCGGACTGATGTTACTAATCTCGCAATAATTGTGGCTGACAGCAACTCCAGTCTCGAGATGGGTTGTTGGGTTAGAGGAACTACTCGTGTTTTAGATGCTACCAATCGCACTTGATTTCCTGTGGCAGTTTGTACTCGCATATCTACAACAGCGGCGTAGGCATCTTGCTTACATCCGTAAATCTGCACAGTTCTAGAGCGGTCCCAGATGTCTCGTAGGTAGCAACGCGAAATTTTGATTGTCTGGCATTCTCTTAGGTTTGATGACCATTCTCTCACCTTCGAATATAGGTGGTCAGCGAGCGGATCGTCTCAGTTTAATCCATCCTTGCACAATTGCTGAAAAAACACCGGCATTACTAATGTCTCTCGAGCTATCAATCCTAATGGATCGTAGATTCTTGCCACAGCTCGGAGGACTTCTCGTTTTGAGATGCACTTGGTAGAAATAAATTCTGCATAGATGTTTGTAGTGAATATGAACTTATCTTCAGTTGATTGCCAGTGTAACCCAAGCACTCTTTGCTGATCGTCATCATGCAGCATCTCTCACTGTCGTTCTTAGAGTTGCTTCGCATTAGGTCTGGTCGTCTTCCGTTATTGAATTAACACCAACTGGTATGCAACCGGATTTTTCACTTTCCTCGGCAAAGATTTTCTCTTGCAGCTCAGGGCTGCTGGTTTGTCACTTCCTTAGTGTAGATCCTCCCTCCAACACGCGTTGTCTACCCTTCATATACAACTCGTGCGCCGACGACACGGTATCGCTTCCACCATTCAAATCGTCCACCTACAGCGAAGATAAAAAGGCTTGAACAAACCATGAGTCCTCCATGTAGCTATTGATGCGATGTGCTATCGTGGCGTTCAGAGGAAATGGACGGCTGGTTACTCCGAAAACTACTCGTGCGAAACGATACACCAAAAGATTGGGATTATTGGCTGTGATATCGTCTATCCACAGGAAACGTAGTGCATCTCTGTCATCCTCTGCAAGTGATATTTAGTGAAATGCCTTCTCCACATCACCTGCTAAGGCAATCTTATGGTATCGAAAACGAATCAACAAGTCAATAGTCCTTGGGAGAAGAGAGGGGCCGGTATGCAAGCAAAAGTTCAACGACACTTTGTTCATTCCTGCACTGGCATCATAAACTATGCGAACCTGTCTGCTTATCTCTTCGAATGACAGGGTGGTGTGGAATATAGTGCACTTTGCCTGGCGTATAACTCGCTTTAGAAAGGACCTCTTCCACTATACCCATTTCCTCCTGCTTCGTGATTAATTCATCGTATTCCTTCGGCAGGTATAGGTCTCCTTTCCATCGCACCACTTGAGCTCTAAGACGTTGTTTGCTTAATTCGTTAAGTTATCCGGCAGTATGGGGTGCCACTCTCTCCAGCGAAGGCGTACTTGGTATCGACTGTTTTTGAACTGGACTCTTTGAACAAACTGATCATGGACTGAATCTTCTTTGGGATGGATACCTACTGCTTCTAATTCCCAGAATTTCTTTAACTGGTTATGCAAGTCCTCCGATCCTACGCCTGAAAGAAAACTCAGAAGTCCGGAATTTAATAATTTAAGAATCCCGTGAGTCCGTAAACTCATGCGATTCTCAAATTGTTACCGTAGATTCATCGCAAACTTTTCACGAATTGCGAATCCGTTAATACTGCTGAAAATTCCGCAGTCGGTGTCAAAGCGAAGAACAAACGTCACAATACAATCGACAAACCACCCAGTTTCTTGGACTCCCACTCATTAGTCGGCGTTGGAGGAACTCGTCGCCTGCCTTGTTAGTGCATCAGTGATGGTGTATTCCGATCCTAACAGTGCTCCATACCAATGCATCTGAGAATAGATTGGGTGCCATTCTCTATCAAGAATGGTATTCTTCGGGTTATTGCTTACGGTTCACGTACCCTAACACCGGCCGAAAAGAATTACCACCTACATTCGGGTAAGCTGGAATTTTTGGCGTTGAAGTGGGCTATTTGTGAACAGTTTCGCCACAATCATTATTCTCCAAGTTTTATCGTGTACACAGACACTAACCCGTTAACGTATGTTTTATCACCTGCAAAGCTGAACGCAACCGGTCTTCGTTGGGTAGAAGAATTAGCCGATTTCAACTTTACTATACGTTATCGCCCTGGGAAAGCAAACACCAATGCAGATACTTTATCCAGACCGCCTGAGCAAATGAGTAATTACATGACCTCGTGAACGGAAGAGACTTGTCAAGATGAACTCCGAGTAATCATGCAGTCGGTAAAGAAGCAAGATGAAGGGAGAATTAACTGGATATCTTCCCTTACCCACGATCCACACGTACGGAGTGAAGGTGAACCCCAGCCTTCAGCGAATGGTAAACAAACGTTCGTCGTGACTGAAATTTGATAAGCTCAAAATTGACGACAGCATTATTGGCAAAGTGCATTCGTTCATCAAAGTTGGCAAACGACCGACAGACCTTCAGCGAACACGTTAGTCGGCTGATACCATACTATTTCTCTACGAATGGCATAGGTTGTTTATTGGCAAAGATGAGGTGTTACGGAGGAAGACGTGTTCAGGTGACCAGGTGTTACTTCCTCGGACATTCCAGCACACAGTTCTGAGAGAACTCCACGACAACATGGGTCACCTTGGATCTCAACGCGTTCTCCATAGCTCGAGATCGGTTTTACTGGCCTAGGATGCAAAGTGACGTGGGGCATTACGTGAAGAATCTGTCGCTGCATAAAGCAGGAACCTCGAGACTGAAGACGAAAGCTCCTCTTCAACCCCGTCATCACGTCTTCACCATTCGAGTTGGTGTTTATTGATTTCGTCAATCTTGAAAAATCGAGAGGAGGGTATGAGTATATCCTAGTAATTGTCCATCACTTTACACGCTATGCTCAAGCCTATTCGACTCGCAATAAGACAGCAAAAACTGTGGCTGAAAAGCTTCACAAAAATTACATCCTTTGTTTTGGATTCCCAGCAAAGATCCATCACGAAAAGGGTGGAGAATTTGAGAACCAACTCCTCAGAAGGCTGGAGCAACTCTGTTGTGTTAATCACTGTCGTACAACACCTTACCACCCATACAGAAATGGACAAGTGGAGCGATTCAACCACTACGTGGATAAAGTCGTGCATGCAAATAACTGCACGCGTTACGATACAACAGGATATTCGCCATTCTTCTTGTTGTTCGGACGGCAATCTCGTCTACCAATTGACCTCATTTACCAGATCAAAACATCATCAACCAAGCACGAGTACCTACGCTATGTGGAACAATGGAGAAATGCTATGTAAGAGGCTTACCAACTAGCGGGGAAGAAGATTAATGAGAGGGGTATTAAAGATAAAAAACTGTACAACCGCTGGGTACGTAGCTCTGTCCTCCAAACAGAAGATCGTGTACTGGTGCGCAACCTAAGTGAACGAGGTGGGACTGGAAAATTTAGATCGTTTTGGAAAAACGGTAGTCACGTTGTTGTCAGAGGGAAAGGTCCAGACAGCCCTGTCTACGAGGTCGAGTCCGAAAATGGGGAACGAAGGAACAGAGTTTTACACCGAAATCTACTCCTTCCATGCGACTATTTGCCCGTAGAGAACCCCCAACATGATGTAGCATGACCAGCCCCAACGGCAAAACGCAGACCACGACAACCTAAACCAACTCTCTTGCATCACGAAATGACGAAATTTCCGATGACCAGGAGTTTCCGGATCTAGTTACGGTTTTTACTAGAAATGCGTGGGTAGGTTCCCCTTTAAGACACCCGACACTATTTGAAGCTGAGACCACACAAGACAATCCATTGGAAGGCGAGACCACTCCAGCGAATGCAGAGTTACCCGAAGACACCCCGCGTGCTGCAACTGGAACAATGTAACGACCAAGCGGAGAAAATGATCGTACCTAATGGCGACCAGGGTAATGATGTACAACAGGATAACAACCTGAATACTCAGCCTGAGATACACAGTCCGGTCGGGAACCACGTCGGGCCCGGCACCCACCTAACCGTTTAACGAACTACGAGCCTGGCGAGACAGCACCAGCTGGACTGTTTCAAGTTCGACAACGGCTCAAGAAATCGGATGGCAAACACCAAAACGGCCCAACTTACCTCACCCATTTCTACCCTCTCCTTTTCGTCACCTTTTACCCACTAGTAGACCTCCTTTCCTCGCCCCACCACAACCATTACCCAACTACCTGCAGAGATGCCGTATCCAATATATTAACGACTTATATAGCTATTCACAATTATTCTATACTATTTAGTTTACTTTTTTTAAGAAACAAGAAAAAAAAAAGCTTCATCATTTTTACTTTAAAATAAAAGATTGTGTCTATAGAGACTATCTTAAAATAGAGATTAGGTGTTTATGCCACTTAATACAAGCTGCGGCACATTATTTTAGCAACTGGATAAACGTTGAATAGTCGAAACCCCAAATTATGGTACTAATTAATGGCAATGTTAGTTTTAGGGAGAGAACTCCTAAAGAAAGTACCATGCAGTACCTTACCTTAATCTCCATCCCCCATTAGTGTCATGGGACGAAACTTAATTCGGAGGGGGAATGTGATAGATTGTTAAACAGCGAAGTTCTTTGACGTCAGCAGTATTTAGTTTATTACACGGACAAGATGATCTAATTATCAGAAAATGTAACTTGAGAACACCATAAGAGATATAGATGCGACGGCGCATGAGATAGAAGATTATGATTGTGTTTTTATTGATTAATAACATACAAAAAGAGAGCGAAGTCAAATTACAAGAAAGTCGATCGATAACCTGTTAGAGTTTCAATAACTCAACCTAAAATAAAGCAAACTATTGCGTTCCTTCATGATCTTCTAAACTGGCAGCGAAGGACCTTTATGGCACGAGGTAACACATTCTCTGACGATTTGATTTTTTCTTAAGCAGTTAAAGCATTGAAAACTTTCCTGCAAAATTTGCTTTCTTGCAAGCATATCAGCAACGACTTGATAACTTGCCGAGATGTAACCCTGACCACAAAACGTACATTGTCGCAGATGTTTTTCAACTGACATTAGGGCTCATGCGGTATGTACTCCTCGTGACTGTCTTTGGTTGGTATTTTGATTAGTTCAGCTTGTATCATTACTGGATTCCATTGAAACAGACACACAACGCTCTCTGGCATACAATTCTTTTATAAATGTTTCGAGAAGTCCAATGTGTTCTTGTCAAACTTGCGAGTGATAATAATTTGCAGTTCCTTCGGAATTTTTGCGAGGATTACGGGTACTAAAAGAGAACCAAAGTGCTCCGGCTCAATGTCCATAGCGTGTAAACTGCAAATATTTGTTTCTATCTCGTCATAGAATGTGCGAAGCTTTGTGGTATCGTTTGCATCAGTGACGGTTTGTAGCTTTAATAGTGGTTCCATATGGCTAGAGATGATCAACTGTGGATTAGCATATCTCTCCTTTAAAAGTTTCACAGCTTGCTTGTAATTGCTTGCAGTTAGTGGCAATCCTACTATCGTTGTTGTGGGTTTTCTTTCGACCGGTCCCTTCAAGTAATTATACTTGTCTATTTCTGTAAGCTGTGGGTCCTTGTCTGCCGCTTCGAAAGTATCCCGGAACGAAATCCAAGCAGCTGGATCTTCAGAAAACATTTTTAACGACAGCTTCGGTAATTTGCAGCTTATCTTTCTTTCTTCGGTGGTTGTTGTTTCTCGTGGTTGTTGTTTCTTGTGGTTGTTGCGAGAGCTCGACATTACTTTGTCCTTTAGATTTCGTCGCTCGTCGCTTTCTAACAGCATTTCTATTTTTACCAAAACACCTTGCAAGACTTCCTTAAACTCAAGCACTTCCTTTTCGATATCTCCATCTTTTTTCAGTCCTCCTAGTATAGTGGTGTTTAACTCCTCCAAGGTTTTGTCTCGTTCAATCAGAAGATTCTTGTTTAATCGTAGTTTAGCAATATCTTCGACACTGGTCGTTTCCTAGCCAGTCCCTTTGCCTACAAGTTCTTTCGATGAGTTTATAATCTTTCTCGCAGTTGATCGGTGTCCCTGTCGTATTTTTCTTGCTTTTACAACATCCATGTCGATTTATCGATATCCGTCTTCAAAGAACCAACTGTAAGGTCAAATGTTTTATTTCGTTTCACTGGTGACTCTTCTCGAAAAACAACTCTATAGTCTCAATGTTACCTTCTCACGTTACGCCCCAAACGTCATTTCCATCTCTTTCTTATATCAACTAATCCATTTTGTAGACATGGGTTGCCGTTGTCCATAGCATCAGACGATAGGCTGAGACGGGGGGTTGAACGTTTTCAAAAAGTGTTTTCACCCATACGACCTTACCACTCCGTGTACAATCAGCTACGATGCTGGAGAACGGATATTGTATGATTGTTGATCCAATAGTTAGTCGAACCGAGTGATCAGATTGATTTCTTCCATAAGATTGGCAAAGGTCTTCCAGCAGATGTCACAAAAATAACGACGCCGTGGGCAAAATGAGGCTTATTAAGTCATTTCCCTATACTTGTTTCCCAAGATCATAGTCATAGTCATATAGTCATAGTCACGAGTAAAGTAAAAGTCATAGTCATGTAGTCATATAGTCACAGTCATGACTATAGTCATAGCCATAGTCATAGTCATAGAAATGACTACAGTCGTAGTTAGTCATGAATATAGTCACAACCCTACATTCGGCAAGATTACGGCTAAAAGAATTTTTGATTGAAAATGTCACATCAATTTACCCGATCTTTCATCTCTGTAACTTGGATACTGTGCACAGTACTAGAATAAACCATTTCTTGTTGTTAAGGAAGTTTACCGTTGAGACACTCCATTACAACGATCTTATTGTCACAACAAACTACAGCGAACTTCAGGAACCTTGAGCGAAAACAAGGTGTCAGCTGTACCCTTGCTTCCCGTTTTTACATAATGTACGTCACATTTTCTGCGTCACGCATAATTAATAAGGCGGGATCCCTTGCAGCACCCTGGGCTCCCCTTGCACCCCCTAAAAGTCCGGCTTGATCAACCTGTATAATCCTGCTTCTGGTAATTAACTAGTGAATGTAATCAACACATTAACTAACTGAAAATTTCCCGGAATTTCGTCGCAGTTTCTGGAACCCTCTTTTAAAATTTACTTCTGCTACTTACCTAGCCGGCGAAAGTTGTCATCTACAAATTCTTGTAAACCAATAGCTTTCCAGAATGAAGGAATCCAACCCGTATTTCCTATTTGATAGAATTAAAATTTTGTAATTATTTTTAAAGGTAATAATGTTTAGTCAAAAGTAAGTTTGAAAAATGCTTCTATATGTTGAAAATAGAATGCCTCGATTGTCTCCTATAATAGCTAAAATAATATAATTACATGCTTGTTTATAATCAGAAAAGCTGGTTACCATCAGTCTGTTCAGATGAAGGTTCCACGTAGTTAAACTTGCATACAACTGAGCACAAAGACCTATTAGAAACATGAAATATGCAAGCAAAGTCATTCGGAAATTCTCATCTTCCTATCCTAGTATGAAAAATTTATCTCCATTGGTGGAGCCAAATGCTTCAATACCATAGTGTTGCAGAAAAAGATCAGCCTTTACTTGCTCGTCCACCATTATCCCACGAGACGCGACGTTATAGGTGCTTGCACGGGCCAATTTGTTGCGTTTTGTGCTGCCATATTAGAGTCTAAAACAGTTTTCCGTTGCATCTTTGATCCTTAACATGAAGGGTTTTATCATGTTGCGATGAGTTGTGTATTATTATATGCGGTCTCATGGTAAGGACAACTCGCGACGGCTCAAATACGCTGTACAAGTAATCTGAGGTGACGCCTTGGTATTTGATATTACAGTTTCTGCCCTCTCAATTGAATCGCAACACTCTTAAAATATGACTGAGAAGACAAAACGGTCCACCCAGTTCTGATTATACTTAAATATACTTTTGAAATATGGAAAAATGGCGTCTTCAGTTTACCTTTAGGGAGTGTATGAAAACGTGACGCAACATTAATACAATTACAATATGACTTCTCTTCCAATACAAAAGAAATGAATAATATGTGGCCCCTAGAGAACTCTACAAGCCGTCCTGGCTCCAAACAAGATGTGAGGATGAGCATTTCTACGTTTTCACTTCAACGTCGGCATTTGAAAGCACACAGAGCTTTGGAGTTATTAAACGAAGAACGCTAACTGACCAACTTGACTTGCTGGGAAAGTTTTACCCGATAGAAAAAGAACATCCTGAGTTAAAAATGTGCAGTTTTCGTCAAGGCCTTAGAACTTAAAGCACTTTGCTTATTCGCGTCGGCGTTGCAGATTTCGTAGACTGTCTAACTGATGGTTTGGGCAAGACGTCATGGCAGCCATGTTGGCGGGCTTTTAAAGAAAGAATTTCATTAACTTCTTCTGTACGAGGCACCAACACGGTCACCACATTATTGTCTTTTAAATCTCACGGGATTGGTAGCAAACCATCGTCAAACAACGAAAACTTAGTCTTTATTCTAGACAGAAGTCACTAAGAGCGTTTTATGCTCTAGAGACGACGTCGACTTCTAGATCGCCAACATTTTGTCAGTTAAGTTCACCATCGACTTGCTGATTAGACATGCTATGACACCTCTCGGGTTTTTAAGCCATTCATCGTCATTGTTGAATGGAAAATAAAGGCAAGCCAAATTGGACGAAAGTGTATCGAGAACTGTAAACGACAGTTGAGAATAGCAAGCGCTGGTCGAGAACAGTGACTGATGGTCGAGAATTGTAGTGCAAACAATGGTCGAAAACAGAAGGCGATAGTTGAGGAAGTGTAAGCGACCGTCGGGACTCGAAAAGTGCTAGTAATGCTCGGGAAAAATGTAAGTAAAATTGTCTGGCGTTAGCCAGGGTAAAATTAATATGTTGTCATTTTCAACAGTGCCCTGTAAAGGCTTAATATGGATTTGAGTAGAAGAGTTTCCATAGGAACAACGTGCTGTGCATACAGGAGTGTATTTTGTGTACCAAATTGAATTTATCAAAAAAACTCACTTGTGGTGGTTATCAAACTCGAGCGTCTCAACAGTCATCAGAAGGTTGCGGATTCGATTCCCGTCTAGGGATCAGAAATCGTTATTCTGAGGATATGAGCTTGATGAACGTTCGTTGGTCGTCTGATATTGTAGTGTTGCTGTTAACAACCACGAAAAACACATAGCTATGATAATTTAAAATGTAGTTTCATCACGTCTGTCACTCTTACAACTGCCTATTTACAATAATTTACCTTGTGATGCTCCCAGTTGCTTTAAAAGTTAAAAACTCGGGAAGATCAAGAAAAGTAGAAATTTTTCTCCACTTTTCAGGATTTAAATGTTTCTTTAACCATAAAATTTTGGGAACCTGCATTTCAGGAGATATTTTTCCACCAACATATTTCAACACTTGATGACCAGTAGCATTAACCTCTTCTGCTTCATCAACTGCTCGATGGTCAAGCCAAAGAACAACGTTCCTCACTTCAGCTGACTGATCTGGATTAACTGAAATAGGTCTAGCATGTTCGTCAAGAACAACCAAGGAACATGTGGCATCAAAACCAATTCCACGAATCTTTGATTTATTTACTTTGCAACAGATTCTCTACCAAAAAACAGAAAACAAAGACGTTTCTCTCATAACCGATAAAGAACATATGGCAAAGAGCGGGTCCAAGCAGCAATTAAAATTTTAAAGACGGGGACAACCACTTAGTGCTCATTTTTAACAAAGAATTTTTCACATGCTTGAGGAGGAAAACTATCCAAATGACCCATCTTGCACTTTTCTTTTAAACAGTACTATGAAAAGAACACGGTTTCCAAGAGGCGAATTTTGGCAATACAAACAGTAAATACTAAAAAGCATCCCGCAGCTACTGTTCTTTTAAAGATTTTCTAAGAACAGCATACTAAATTATACATTTTACTGCAATAGGGAACACAAACCCTTTCCGGGCAAAATATGTCCCCTTGACGGGTAAAATCGTTTAACGTTAGCTAAAATAATAGAAGACCACTGATCTTGCCGGGAAAGAGTTAACTGACATCTGTTAAAACCTTTTCTAACAGGATTTTTCCCCTCGAGTAACATCACTTGGAATTAGTCGGAGTAAAATAATAGAAGACCTATCCTTCCAGGAAAGGGTTAATATTCAAAAACAATCCATCTCCGACACATTCGAGAAACAAACGATCAGGTTTTGGTTCTGTAGATTTGAACTGACGCAAAGAGGTCAACTGTACAGGGATAATTTTTGATTTTTGGAATATCGAAAACACAGAAAATAGCGCGATTTCTGTAAGATATTTCCAAGGAGAATTTTCTTCAAATATTGACTGGAAGAATTAAATAAATTTACCACAAACATGAGATATTTGTATAAAAGGTTATTTACAAGATACAGCTCAGCAAGTTTTAATTTTTTACAGCATATGTATAACACTTTACTGTGACACAGATATTTTTCGGCCTTTAATGAACCATTCCACTGCCAAGGTTATCCGACTGGAATCTGACCAATTATACACAATTTATTAAGCAGTGCAACGCTTTAGGAGAGGGGAGGATTTTTCTCAGAAAATAAGATTATATTATTACTGACTTCAATTTAAGATGTAATATGGAACCCTCCTCCCACCAACGATCGTCAGCTGCGGAGGATATAGCCCTTCCAGGATGCACACTTGCACTTAGCTATCTTGTCCATCCAATGTTTTAGTAAACCTGGTCTTAGTAAATCACACACACGCGGCTAGTCCACAAAAATCAAGGAAAGCCATCTAGTTTGCCAGCATAGACATGATAAAAGCAACAATCTAGGCGCATTGAAGTGGTTTATTTTGGGAAAGAGATTTAGAGGATCTGGACTTTAAGAATTTAACTCCTTTCTGCCAGATTCCGTCACCAGTGACTTATGCACGCTTTAACGTTCTGCCTTAGTTAAGGCTAGACAACTTTACTCATCAAAGATGAAACCCTGTCACCAAAGAGTTTTAGAAGCTAACCGTGACTTCTTAAAGAAAATGCTGTTAAAGCAGGATCATCGACTGTCTTTGCAGCTTATTAACCGCCAGAAACACAATCTGCAAGTTGATCAGAAAAAAGCTTAAACGCATTATTACACGAAAAAGCTTGGTGAGAATTTAAATAACTTTCAAAAACTGATTTTAAAATAATTCATGAGAATACAAAGGAACATCATAACCGTGTCATATCTTTATATATGACAGACACGCTCGTTTTTCTCATCGCATTTTCTTGGCTTAGAAAATATTAATTTTCAAGCTTTCTTCGCGAATTAGCTAGCTGAGGGGTTCACTTTTTAAGCCATTCAAAAAACGCGTAGTATGTGTTTCACTGGATCTAAAACACTCGCTTGTCCCGTCGTGTTTTATATCCGATAAAACACTTCCACTCGTTTTTTAAATATTACCTAAAGAAAACTGCCGAAATATTGGAGCTAGGTGTCGATGATGCCACAATAAGTAATAATCATGGAATGGCTAATATATTTAACAATTATTTCATGACGACTAACCTTAATTTATCAAATAACATTACTGGTTCCACCAGCAAATTAATAATATATTACTCAAACTGACAAGGCTTTCAAACTTAACATGCTTACTAAAGACAAGGTAATGAAATGTAATTCTAGCATAAAATCATCAAGAATCTGCTGATGTAACCTCAAAATCCTTAACTTTCATATTCAATGCATCTGTTTCGACTTAAATTTTTCCTGATGATTTAAAGGCAGCACTAGTTTCGCCTAGATGTAAATCCAGGTCAAAGTCTGATTGTTGCAACTGTTGCATCGTGCAATATCGGTCTTGTCAGTTATCGTTAAAATATTTGAGAAACTAGTTCTCTTCGTCTCGGAAACATTTTACAGGTATTTGAGCTTACATAACGTTTTTATATCGTTTGTCACCTTGCAAATGCAGCTTTTATTCAACCTTCTGATAAGTTTTTTGTTTTTATGATGGGTCCTCTGGCGGTTTCTCCCAGTGCCCGTCGACTGATTGTCGTTAAGAATTGCAAGTGACTTCCCTGTTGTTACAAGGTCGTTGATTTTGTTTGTGTTCATTTCTCATACTTTATTGGTTAATTCTTGTCACATGACTCTTTTTAGTATAAAAACCAATCTAGTTGCCATTCTTCTTTTAAAACACGTTCTTTCTCTGATAAAGCGCCTTACCTCGAAACGTCAGAATTTTTCAACAATAGTTCGGCAATATACCAGCCTGCTGTTTTTATACTGCCTACGCAGCATCCTATTTTTATGTCGTTTTCTAATTGTAAGTCAGTTAAGCCTTAGTCACACTAAATTTGATAGTCGATGATAATTTAAGAAGTTATTTTCTCTCCTAACTATCAACTATCATCGAAAAAACTATAATCGACTATTATAATAATCAACATGCTCAACATGAATGATAGTTCATGATAGTTGAAGATTGTTTCACTCTCTCAAGAAGGGCCTTTGCTCGAAACGTCAGAATTTCCCCACATATATTCAGCAGTCTGTCAACCTTTCAACTTTCTGTGCAGTTTTAACTATCACCGACTATTATGTGACGTTTGACTAGGGCTTTATGTTCCTTACGTGAAAGCAAAAAAGAGCATAAGAAAAAGAGAGGGTAGGATCGAGGTTGGGGTAGGAGACGCACTTATTTTTGAGTCATAGAGTTAAAAAATCAAATACAGCTTTTCCTACAGCAACGCATTGCCAGATTGCCATACCGTACTTGCAGCCAGGCTTAAGGTTTAAGAGACTCAAGCACAAAATCACGAAAGACGAAAGTACGGGTGTTGTTTATCAGATAATCTGCAAAGACTGTGATAAGGTGTTCATAGGACAAACAGCAAGCACGGGACTAGAATAACAGAACATAAAAAAGCCCTCTCCACTAATGATAAGAACTTACTGATTGCTTTACATTATCAAACCACTCCCTGAATTCGATTTTTCAGAATGTTAAGATCATTGATCGTTCAACAAACTGGTATCAACGCATGATTCTTGAAGATTGGCGCTTAACCCAAATTCTTTGAATAAGCACATCCACGTACCCAATATTTATGGTCTTGCTAAAGCTTTGTGACTAATTAATCTTTTACACGTTTTTTACACAATTTAGGATATGATTGTTATTATATGTAAGATTCTTTCCAACATTATATGCCAAACTTAAGAAGGCTAATATACAGGATATTTCATTTGAATCTTCTTAACTTAAACTTTTGCCAGTGATAAATCTTGTTTTATGGTTTCTGATAGTTTGATATTCCACGTGAGCCTACTTCTTTTGTTATCATCGCAAATACTAAGCAAATGCTCCGCGAAACTATGTTGACCCTCGCTGCAATCGTATTCATGTCATAATTAAAGTAGAAATTCACCATTTCTACATATTTAACCTGTCATGTCAAGGGGCTATTGCAGCCACCGGTTTGTAGTTCGCTACCTCTACCAATTACACTTTCAAGTATTGCTTTGCTTCCCCCGAGTGTTATTGATGTTGTCATCATTATTGTTATACTGTAATTATGAGTCTAGATTTTGTTGACTGGGTTGATCTATATATTGTGCATCAGCCCCTTGTGACTATATAACATTCGACTTTATACACCCAGTGACTTTAGTTGCACTAGATTCGCAGGGTCGCGCGTTCGATTCCCAGCCGGAGGCCCTAGAGTTGCAATTTTTCATAACTGGTCCCGGTTGGGTCTCAAAAATATATCATTATGGCACTCGACAATTTCTTTCATAATTATAATTATCATTTCATGAGGTGTAAACCAACTGTTGCTTGCATCTTACTGGTAATTTACAAAACAAAAAGGTTCATATGAAAGAGGATACATTGACACTCGACAATTTCTATCACCAATTATAATTATCATTTCATGTTAGTGAGTGAGTGTCAATGTCGAATATTCCTTGAATATACCCCTCACTTCACCAGCATTCCCACCGATATATAAACAGAATTCGTGACCACGCTATCGGCAACGGCCTTCGTAGCTCAGTTCGCAGAGCACAGGACAAGATTCGCAGGGTCGCGGGTTCGATCCCCAGCTGGAGGCCCTAGAGCTGCAATTTTTCGCAACTGGTCCCGCTTGTGTCTCAAAAATATATCATTTCGACACTCGACAATTTCAATTATTCGAATTATTATATTCCTTCACCAATTATAATTATCATTTCATGTCAGTGAGTGTCAACGCCAAATATTCCTTGGGTCTACACCTCAGGTTGATGTTCACAGATTAAGTTTCAAAAGTTGGCAAGACATTATCACTGAATCAATGTTGTCTCAGGGAAGCATTTCAGGTCTAAATTTTATTCAATCAAAATTAAAACAATTACGAATAGTATTAGAATCAAAAACATTATAACATATACCTGTTGTTGCAAATTAGTGGCCAAATAAATTTACCACAATTGCAAATACATGGAGACCATGCTAAATGAAAGAACAATGAACTAGCAAATGGCCATTGAGAAATGAGACAGACCCATTATAGTTTCTTGCTTAATCCGTCAACGTGTTGTCAAGCTCATTTTTATGTTTATTGTTAACTTTTCTCATGAAATTAAAACTCAGAATGTGTTTTGTTTATTTACAAAGCATATTAACAGTAAGATTATACATAAAAAGAGCAGAATTTAGAACTGGCTTCATGAATTCTAGATGTTTTCTAAATACAAGCATTGTCTACAGCTGTTTTAGTACATGCGAGTTACAGAGTGCCTAGGATCACCAACACACTCTTTTTATAGGGCATGTTTATTTTACTCTGGGCAAGGTCTGATATAATCAAAAATTTCAAAATTGGATATTTTATGATCATCAAACAACTTCTGTGAACCTGGCATGTGATTGCACAACCATACTGTACATTTAAGTTACTTAAATTTAATTGCTGCTGTTTGCAGACAATGTTCTCAAATGGTATAAACTTTAGAATTTGCTGCTCTCCACAGGTAAGTCAGGAGAACGTCTAATGTGGCCTTTCAGCTTGTATGTAAAGATAAGAAATCAGTTATTTTCCACTGTCTTTAAAGATGGCCATTTCTTGACCACTATTTGAAAAGACAATTCTAATTCACATATCCTGCCCAGAATTTGACATTCTTTCTAATGGTATAAGTTTCATGGTGTGGTACAGATGGCCTGTAAGTATCTGTACATTTAGATTCTGCAAATTGTCTGCAGAAGTTGTGGCATATGTTCCTTTAGGGAGGGGCTAGGGCATGCTCCCCAAGAAAATTTTGAATTTTGTAAAGTCCAGAAGTGCATTTCCTGCAAAACTGTGCTTACAAATAGACTGTTTTACATTAAACTTAATAAAATGTTCATGTGATTTGGTAAATATCATTGAACAAAATCAATAGTTTTAAGTTTAAAAATGTTAAGATATTTGATAAAGAAATTCATTTGCAAGTTGACTACTCTAAGTTATAAGCTTCTCAACACCTCTCAAAGCGAAATACCATCCAAAACATGAATAATTGGAAAACTGGTCAATAATTAAGCAACTGTGTGTTTGTGGAATTGTAACTGCAAATTGTATTATTAAGTATCCTAACATGGGATACTAGAGTTCAAGAGGGACCAATAAGAGATTCCAATACTAGCCTATTATCCAACCCAGATACTGCTGAAAACTTCAAATCTCAGGCCCTGGTTACTGTATGTTTCCTTGCTCTCATGAATATGCAAAATGGTCAATATACTGTAGATGACAAGTTTAAAATCATGAAATCAATAGTTCCAGTAATTATACAATGAAAATTCCTTTGTCCAGGTCGGTCACTTTCCATATGAGCAAGTGAAACAATTGTCATTGTCCTCAATTGAAGGATCTCCAAGATGGTCACCTCACCATTATATTCTGAACCTTATAATTGGTTTATTCTTTCCAGCCAGGATTTGTCCTCTATAATTTTATTTTGGCAAACCCCAAATACAGACTGAGGCTGCCTCTGAAGAGGAGACATTTTGCCCAGATCAATAGTTATACTAACTATCCCAGTTTAGCTTAATTTCCCTGGTATGATCATTCTTCCACTACCATATTTTACTCTGACCATTTTACTTGTTAGGGGCAAAACATTTCACAAACCATATGATTGAACATCATTTACTGATGAATAGAGAAGAAGAGAAGGCTAGAGTGCAGTTTAGCTGACCCCAAAAAGGCTAAGAAGATTCAGGTTATGGTTGGGCTTGGTTCTCATATGGTTTTAGTTGTCATGCAACAGTTGCAACATTTTCATTGTGATGACCAAAACTTGTGTTAGGATGATTGCAAATGGGCTGCAGAAATAAAATTTGAGTTCATCTCCGTAACTCTGTTGCACAACAAGGTTAATTTAAGGTTAATTTCGTTGTACAAAAGCAAAATACAAATGTATCCGCATGGTTGTGAAGCAGCAACTTCACAGTTGCCAACAACCATATCAGAACCAGGGCTTAAACTACACTTGATTCGAAAAAAAGAAATTTAAAATTAATCATTCAGATATTACCCTGACCGCCGAACATAAGCAACTCCAAATATTATCAGACGATTGCTCATAAAATCCAGCTGAAGGTTGCCAAATATGTACATCTACCGATGAAAAGGAAATAATTCTCCCTGTACTATCGACTAAGGCAGCACGGACACTACCCGTTCCAACATCAACGCCAATATAATATGGACCGGACTTAGTACTATTCGCCGACGTCATCTTCAACCATAAAATACCAACATTTGTCCCACTCAGATTGCTTAACTGCGAAAGTGGCAAACTCTCGTACTACAGATATTACGGTCATTTGACCAGCGAGTTACACTCAGCGAGCTCTATCTGTAAGACTGGAGAGAGAACTCCAGTCTATCTATCCACTGACCTCTTGAGACTTGAGTCTGTTGGCCTGCGAGGCAGCCTGCGAGGGTGGATGCCAGAGGTACAACTGCTAGAACGTAACCAGAACTGACCTCTGTGTAACTGGATTGTGGGGTCTCTGATACTTTTGTATTGTCGAAAGTGACATGTTTGTAGAAGTTGACTGCCCAGGTTAGTGTAGCCTTGAGAAAGACTTGGTGGAAGTGACTGACGCTTCGACAGCCATAGCGACGGTCATCTTGCTAGAGTCAAAAAACATAAAAAAAAACAAAAAATATACATTATGAATTGTCAGAATTATCATCCGATGGGAAACTTGTAAAAGATATCCGAACTTAATCAAATTTTTGTTAATATTAAATAATGCGTTTCACCTTTGGAAATTCAAGATGCAAATGGTCCTTGAAGATAAAGATCTGTGGGGCATTGTATCTGGCGATGAGGTAGAACCTGTTGAAGAAGGAACTACTGAAACTCAACGACGGCAATTTCAAAGGCGTGCACGAAAAGCACTTGCGACGATTTGTTTATGTCTGGGAGACGAACAATTATCTTTGGTTCGATCAGCGAAGACAGCAAAGGAAGCCTGGTCTAAACTGGAAAACCACTACGAAGTAAAGTCTTTAGCGAATAAATTGTTTCTACGCAAAAGGTATTTCACAACGTCTATGGCAGATGACGAGACGATGACCGAACACATAAACAAGATGAAAGAGCTAGCAGGTCAACTGGAAGCAGTCGGAGCTCCAATATCTGAAGACGACCAAGTTGCAACACTGTTATGTAGCCTTCCTGATTCATATAGCAATTTGATCACAGCTTTAGAGTCTCGTGCTGAAGACTTGAATTTGGAATTCGTCACAGCAAGATTGCTTCACGAAGAGCACAAGCGTAAAGAGAATTCACTTCCTGCATATGATGTCGAGAAAGCTCTTACTGCGTCTAAAGGTAGACAATATGAGAAGATTAAAGCGAAGAAAAAGGGAAAATGCTACAACTGCTGATTACAAGGACATTGGGCCAGAGATTGTAGGAAACCAAAGAAGATAAGGGAAGATGAAAAGAAAGGAAAGAAAGACAATACATCATTTGTAGCCACTGAATACACCTTATTTTGGACGTCGACCCATGAAAACCAAAGAAAGGACTCAACATGGTACATAGATTCAGGCGCTTCGCAGCATATGTCCAATGAGATAGAATTTATGGCGGATTACGTTGAATTTCCTTCATCAGAAAGAGTACGTTTAGGAGACAATCGAGTAGTAGAAGCACTAGAAAAAGGATCTGTTTGGCTAAAAAGTTAAAGCTGGAAAGCACTATAAACCAGCCCGATTAACCGATGTTCTGTATGTACCGGATTTGGCCAAGAACT
>JBAHVQ010000416.1:565343-582578 GCA_036872915.1 Nanipora kamurai | reverse complement strand
GGGTTTACAAAACTCGGAGTAGCATCAACTTCCAACTTTTCAATTTCACCCGAGTTCAAAACACACCTAAATATTAGAATTCCTTAGTTATTAACCAATTATGCAATCTCATTTCATAAACGACTTGTACAAAACCAAAAGGGTTGGGAAACTGCCGGAACTTGAATCTAGAAAAACTGACGTTTTGGGCGAAAACCCTTCGTCGTATTAAGACGTCAATTTTTCTAGATCTACGTTCGAGCGGTTGACCCTTTTGGATTTCTACAAGTCCTTTCATCATGTGCCTACACTCCAAAACTTGGCCATAATTGTGGAATGCCGAGTTTATAATTAGGAAATTAAATATTGAACGGCTAAAAAAGCACTTTATTATCAATATATATTTATTTGCAAGTTACAGTTCAAGTTAAAGCAAACTTCTCAAATATGACATTTGAGCGTTCATCTCATTTCTTCATATCAATGGCCTTCTTAATTCTCATCACTATAAAGTTCTGAGAACACGTCACTGTAGCACATTATTTAGCTACAGCGTCACCAGATTTAAATTATTAGTTGTTTTTAATAACAATTATTGTTTCGTATCATGTATCATGTTCAGTAACCTTCAACATAAGAATAAAGCAATTATATTTAGTTAATGTGAGTATGGAAATCAGAGCCCAGCTCAATATAAGAAGACGAAGAGTCAGCTTTTTCAAAAAATAAGACAAAATAATAACATTGTTA
Source organism: Nanipora kamurai (assembly GCA_036872915.1). Lineage (NCBI taxonomy): Eukaryota > Metazoa > Cnidaria > Anthozoa > Scleralcyonacea > Helioporidae > Nanipora > Nanipora kamurai. Next base: position 581,849 of record JBAHVQ010000416.1, on the reverse strand, counting down.
AGAAGAGATTTAGACTGACGTTTCGTTGCCAGAAGTTTTCTCTGGCAGGAACGGTAGGCAGCTGAACTCCTCAGCTCACGATTGGCAACTTTAAAGCACAGGCCCCGGTTGTTCAAAAGGCGATTAGGTTGATCTTGGATTAGTGAAAATTTTTTGGTGAAATATTCCTAACTTTGGAAATGATGAAGTTTTCTGTTTGACCACTATCACAATTAAACTGAAGTAAGTCGTATATCTCCGACGATTTCCATTTTAGCATAGACTGATTTTTCAACAAAAAATGGTGTTTACCACAACATCTTAAGCAAATGAAAAAAAAAAACATATCAGCCAGCTAATACATATTAGAGGAAAAGTCATTTCAAGGTTATATTACGCACCGGTCCAAGGAATCCGAGTAATCCTGTTCTGACGTATTCTGAGTAATGTGAATATTGCTCTACAGGTCCACCATCTGCACCAAGCGGTTGTACCTGAAATATTAAGAGCAAAACATGTTCAGACAAAAATATCTTTTTACATTTGCAAGGTATTTGTCAGCTTCAAAAAGATAACCATAGACTAAACTAGAATGCAAAAGTTACCGCAGAAGCATTCTAGTCACTTATTAACAGCCCTCCTCGTGGTGAGGAGAGATTGTGGATAGCAAAAAAGTCAGTAGTGATCGAGGTGGCATTGGCACAGTGACTCACACCAGTTAGGTGAGGTAAAGTCATAAAGCCAACGTTGTAAGAGCTCCGTCACTTAAAAGGACGACTCAAGATATGAACACCAAGAGTAGACACCTCTAAAAGCAATGCCCGTGTAATAAAGGACTCCTCTTTAAAGAGGATACCTTTCTTGAACGCATAATTCTTCAAAATGGGCACGTTCTAATTTATAAAAGAGGCAGGCACCTTTGAAAAAATGTAGGTCATGCCTACGTGTGTCTGCTTGGAATTTGCCACTTTCCACTGCAGACATTTTCATTGACCGTTAACTTTGTTGACATGTACAACGTTATCACGATAACTACTGTGCGTACTTGACAGCATTATGAATAGAATCCGTCAAGGTAATCCGAACTTTTTAAACTCACATAAATTTCACATCTTTATATTAATAATACATCTTTATATCAAGACGAGTAAGCAACATATTTGTACCAGCGGCGCGAACAAGTTTCATTAAAATGTTTTTCCACACGCTGTCATACGGCTGTCTTTGTGTTAACCGTTGACAGCATCATGCCGTATACTCGATTTATTTGGTAACTTTGCTCTGCTTCTCAAAGGAACCCTCTGCAGACCAGAAAACAATTAGAAACAAACGTAATTTTATTGAAATAAACACATTTTATTGGGTATGATCATATGCAATGGGTTTTTAATTAAGTGAATATAATCCGCTTATCAATTAGTTTCCAAAAGTAGCGATAAATATAATTGATTTCAGCTATAAACTCAAGAATCAATAAAATTTCTTTGGGATTTTGGAGTTTAAATTAGCGGCACGAGCCTACCAAGTAATAAATAAGCCTATTAAGAAGTAATAAGGTTACAGTTCCATTAGGGACGGATCATTTTATTTTTGTAGGGTGGAGTAAGCAAATACCAACTGTTACTTTTAAGACCTTAAAAGTTAATCTATTTAACTGATTTGCATAAATTGGCGTTCAGTTGCGCAATTTCCAGTTGCGGCTCTCTTGGAGGAATGAGGACATAAACACGGAAGAGGCGTAGAATTTATGTTTTTTGTAAAGGATCTGAGTCGGTTAAAGATTTTAACATATGGAGTCATACACTTTGACAAATGGAGGTGGTAGAGGAAGCACTTTCTCTCAGGTAATAAATGACGGACGGCACTGCCTCTTCAAGTATGTTTAATTTTGTTAAGCCAAGGTTAGTATACCACCTTTAGTAATGACAAACATTAATTCTTTGAAAGTTTACATGGTGATAGTTGTCTAATTAATATAGGGTTGCAGAAATATCTCAATTCTTAGTTGAATTCCTGCTAAGCTTTCATTACTATGGACTTCATTCACTACCATGAAGACGGCAATGAGTCAACAAGTCGAAAGCACAGCCGAAAATTGAACTAAGAACTGCTGTTTATACAGTCTTAAATTTACTAAAACATGTTAGTTTCTGGCAAGTTTACGTTTTCAAATTATGGGATTAAAAATATTTTCTATTTATGATCGGAATAAAAGTTAGCGTGGGTTTGTTAGTTAAACGTTTTTCACGTTATATGAAACTCTTTAAGAGAACATTATATTGTTGTCCATGATGCGTACTATAATTCTCTATTATTTGACATAAACCTGACAAGTCTAAAACTAAAACCATATAAAGGATAACAAAGGAACCTTTTCGACCTACTCGGTTATCTTCAAAGTCTGAAGATGATCGAGCCGATAAAAAACGTTTGTTCCAAATCGTTTACACAGCAAAAAAATAATTTTCTTAAGAAAAAAAAATTCTTAATACAAGAATTTTTGTTCTTGAATTGAGAAAAATCACTTTTTTAAGAAAAAAAATTTCTTAGTTCGGGAATTTTTTTTCTTGAATTGAGAAATTTATTTTCGTAAGAAAACAAAGTTCTTAAAATGAGAAATATCTGACATGCAAAGAAATAATTTCTTAAAAAAAAAACCTCGATTTTCTCAATATATTTGAGAAATTTCTTAATTTAAGAAAACGTTCATCTCAATATAAGAAAATATTTCTTAAAATCATCTTAAGAAACATACACAAGAAAATTTTCTCATCATTCTCCCAAGAAAAACTTATCTTGTTTCAAGAAAAAATTCTTAAAGTAAGCTTTTTTTCTTAAAATAAGAAAACAATTTTTTGCAGCGTATATAGTATCAGTTCTAACCAAATCAGTTGCATACAGTTCATATTGTTTTTATGAAATGTATTTTCTACTGTTTGAGGTAGTCAAGCGGTGTTGGCGTTAATGTAAATAGAAAATTCTGGGTGGTGAAAATTGGTATCGATGATTACTGCATTGAATTCATTAAAGACTCGATCGAAGTCACCAGCGACTCTAGAAAGAGCGTATTAATAAGTGTAGAAAATAGAAAAGAAACATCAGATCCTACCAGTGGACTCTTTATAGAGTTGCTAATGAATTCAATAGAGTCACTGTGAATACCAATTTTCTTTATCCCGCATTTTCCCCGTTCAAAGCCCACGCTACCTGATGAATTTAAACACTACGGAATGTAGAGCATTGAAATACTCGACCATGATTAGCTGAGTGGGTGCAACCATTTTCTAAACAACAGTAGAAACGTTTAACTAACAAGACCACGCTCAATTCTATTTCAAACATAAGAGAGAAACATTTTTTATATCCAAAAAAACGTAAACATGCCAGAAACTAACATGTTCTAGTAAATATAGGATTGCAAAAAACAATTCTTTGTTAAATCAAGCTTTCGACTTGCTGACTCAAGTCGTCTTCATAGCAATGAATAGCCCGACTGTAGAGACCGATAAACTATTCTATATTAAATATAAGGAAACTGATTCCAGTTTTCATATGGGACGGATCATAGGTTTCTAAATACCCCTTCTGACTGGGTACAAACCCGCCTCAAAATGTTGCTCAGAGCAATTTTACAACTCAGGCTTTATCCTCCACATACCTGCTAGCTAGATGTTAAATCAGATTAAATTATTGGTAACTAGTCAGCGAGCACTAAACAGCTCTGTACGTGTCAATTGAATATATGCAGAATCAGATACATAGATGACGAATAATAATCATGAACTGTCAACGTAAAGGTCTACGAAGTGGATCAACCTTTAATGAAGTTGTAAGATTTGTTGCAACAACAAAAGACCCAGTTATTGAAAATGGGGATTTCTCCTGCTGATGAATATTATAGCAATGTGTATTAATTTTATAAAAAAAAAGTTGTAAATGCTGCTCTATTTACCTTAAATGTGTGATTGGTTTTTCCTACTAGTCCAAAGTAAGCACTACCAACGGTTCCGCTAGCCACGCAAAGTTCACCAACTTCGTCAGTTTTGCATAGTTTAGGTGGTCCATCTGGCTTGATGACAATGATTTTCACTGCAGGAAGACCGAATTTTGATTAATAAACACAGTGTATGATCCGGGAAAAGTCTGACGAAGGTATGTGAGTTGTACACGAAATGTGTTGGGAGTAAAAGCAAGCAAAATCAAAAAGTAAACTGACAACATGCTTAGAACATTGGCAAAAATCGATTATGTTAAAAATCTAATCGTTTTCAATCTGTTTAAATCATCTTCAGAAGTGATAAAGGTGACCTTCACAGGACGAAAAGGTCTGGGTTTTTAACTATACACAGTATTATCTAATTTTTGCCTCAACTATTTGCATTTTATTTTTGCGAATAAGACAGTAAACTAACAAAAACACACGTAAAAGAAAATTACGTTCATAGCGTAAGACTTTATGTACTACGAGCGACTAGAATCAAATGTCCTGACGAGATGCGAGTGGTGAGTGTAGGTGATAAAATGTGACTGGCGAGTGTAGGTATAAATAAGGCAAAAGTAACCATATTTATACTGGATATTCCTATCGGCTGCCTAAGCAGTTCTCTCTAAAGGTCCTGAAAGGGACAACCCTCATAGGTCCAGTGTTACAACAGGAGGAAATCGAAGTACCCAATGAAAATCAGCGATGCATGATAGAATCAAACTGGGCAACATTCTTCTCACATGTTACCAAGGTAATTTTACTTTGAAAACTGCACGGAGTCAGAAATCCCAATCACTTGATAAAGATCAGTAGTTTAAAAACTTCGAAGATTTGAGGAAACTTTCGGAAAGTAGCTGCACACTTAATGTTAAATCATTTGAAATATTTTGAATATGATTAGGCTAACGCTGAAAACCGCTGGGGCATTCCAACGATTTCGCTTTAATTTAACACGATCGAAATGATTTCGAGGTAAAGGTTGCTTAATGTATGAAGTTGCCGAAGATTTGTGGATGCTTTTTGAACGTATATGTAGAATTGGTTGGTTATTTTAATCGTGTCGAAACTGTTGTTGACCACGGCTGTCATAGATTGTATTCATAATGGCCGCCAGTTTAAATATTCGCCTATGTGCATCTTAAGTAGGCTTTCTCGCCTCTTTTGGAAGCAAGGATTCTTTTAACCTACCAACACGAAAACGAGGCAAGTGAGGCTGATTCACATGTTTATAAAAGTATATTTTAAACAGCCGCCATTATGAATAGGGTCTATAGCGACTAGTTTTTTTGTACATAAACGTCAATGTACTGTATGGTTATTTGTAATTTGTCGGGAGGTTCCTCCCATGCACTTGTGGGCTTCTTCCATTATAGGAAAAACTGCAGTGCGTTGCGGTAATTTAACATCACTTAACTTCCAGGTGGAATATAATTTTTTTACTCGTGAAAACTTACAAATTTGTCAGGCAGTCGGTCCTTTGTTCGGTAAACATTACACTGAAAGACGATGTCTTCTCTGCTTTTGGGCGCGAAAGAAACCCAACTTGTTTTATGAACAGAAAATCAGGTATTTGAGAAAAGGTACAACTATAGTTTAATATTATCTACCTGCAGCAATGCATAATAATTTGAAGGAGCCAATCTTATGTAAGCTTCTAACAGGCATTATAGAGAAGAATTCAAATGGCCAAAAATCAATAATTATAAAGTTACATAATAATCAATAATCGATAAAGAAAGTCGATTATTTCGAATAACAGTGCTTCAACATGAATATAACAACCCCATTTACCAGTTTTGAACATATAGGTACCAAAACAACTTCTCCAGAAACTTAGTGTAGGTGTATATATACTTGTCTTTAAAATGCTGGTATCCTAGTATCTTATTTCTATAGGATACTTCTGTATATATAGTATATTTCTGTAGGATTTCCAATGGCTTTTGCCTCTGTACCCAAGAGCTTTTGCAGCAGCTTACAGGTAAAAATCGTAAGCAAGTCCAAGTCTCTTGTTTATTGATTACCTACAGACTGTTGTGGTTTGTCTACCTCCTTTCAACTGGGGGGTTGGTCCCCCACATTAACCCTTTAACGCCCAGTGTCCTGTATAAAGGACACCTAGAACATAAGAATCAATGAGAAAACAAAACAAAAAAAAAGAGAGAACAAAGAACAAAAGAAAAAGAGCCTGGTCGTTAAAGGGTAAATAATAGAATTTACACACCCTTTACCTTTAATTAGATAATCAAATATTCATAATACATACAATTCAATATTTATAATTTACTCATTTAATTACTATCCTGTAGGAACACTATCTTACAATTTAAAAGAAATAAAACAACTTTTGCACTGTTAAGGTTAGTGAAGTTGTTTGTTTTATCAGAAATATTATAAGTTTATTTTTGCGCTACAATTTTCGTTGTGAACTCGGTTAAATTTCAATGAGACTGATGACATCAAATTAATTTTTCGCCACGTAGTGCGTCTAGTGAGTCGAAATATTGGGAAAGCATAGTGAGACAGGGAACAGCCATAAAAAGTGTTACTTCATTATCCTTGGAGTTCTTGCCAATAAAGAAAATTAAAATGCCCCTAACCCCTGTGGGATATACGCTTCATTTCTAGCGTTTCAGACTTTTCAATTTGGACCAACCGTTCGATTTTTATGACCTGACAGATTTTAAAGGCGGTAAACGGGCGATATCGGATTTTGAAAACGGCAAAAGAGCAATATCGGCCGTATAATTATTTCCGTGACAAATAATTCGTTACAAGAAGTCTGGAACCAGTACCTTGGGTGACGTCACGCAAGGTAGTCGTGGCCCTAACATACAAATATCATACACTCAAATTTGAAGATGCTTTTAAATTGTGTTGCTGCCAATTGCACTAGTAAAGCAATATAATAACGAGATAGACCCAGGCTTCTGGTTGTCAAGAAAACTGACGCCCGCGGACTATAAAATTACAACTTCATCAGGCTATAAAAGTCAAAGGATTTATCCAAATCGATGTGTTATTTTTAATAAAACACTAGAAATAAACTGCTGAATATTGTTTTTGGGGTTAGGGGAACTTTAATTTTCTCTTGACTGGAGTTTTAACTAATTAGTTAATTTTTAAAATAAAATAATTAGTTAATTTTGGTAGTAAAAAAATATGTCTATAGAGTTGATCTTGTGTTTGTTACTTATCGCAATGAAGAAAAACTCGATTGAAAACTCTGGCTCAATGTAGTGTGTCGAAAACCGGCTAAAAGCCGGTCTCCAGACAATATACTTTTGAAAGCCTGAAAATTTCAAAGAGGTTGATGCATTCAAATTAACTTTTGTCTCCCTAGAGCATTCGTAAGCTTAATTTCAAGTTGTAGCCCCCGAAAAAATAATCGTAAATTGAGATATAGATATTAAACCATTACTTGTACGATTTGCCTCCTCAGTTCGGCTCCGATGCACTTTTGCAGAAAGTAATGATTCAAATTAAATTCGATTTAAAAAAATCCATAAATATAAAATGGTTAGCTCTTATTATAAAATTCATTCCAAAAAGGATTGGAGCATTTTCCAACGCCATTGCTTAGCGTATTTTCGAACGTTTTCAGGTCACCAGTGTGCTTATGCCAGTATGTTGATGCATGGCACACGGAACAGAACAATCACTGTTCTTTCCATATCTGGGTTTTAGAGCGCCTTGGTCGTGATTATCATCGTACTGCGAGGTCGTTTCGCGTACGCGTATGCGGCTTCGTTAGGATTGCGAGGGGAAAATACTATGGAAAGTGGGATCATCTTACCTCCAGGTGGAACTGTTCCGCAGTCTTGCAATGTTAATGAAGTAACTGAACCCTCTTTGTCCACCCTTACCACACCATAGCTAAGACCATTCAGCGATAATACACCACGCCCAGTAGCGGTTGATCCTGGCTTTCCTGGTCTGAAAATTAAAAATATGATCTCAACAGTAGCATGAACAAAACTGCAAATCAAATGGTCCACAAGCGAATCGAAAATGATCCTATGTCTAAAAACTGTCTTAACGCAACAAAGTAATTCGAAACAATTTCGCAATCAGTATCCTCGTCCATTTAAATTCTAGTACTACGAATCGGCTTCACTGTACCGGAAAAATTGGCAGGTGATGTCTGCTAGTATCTGTTTGCAATGCAGTGGTTGACATTGAAGATTAACAGTTTCGCTGCTTTCTATTGATCATTTCCACGATTTCTTGCTAAAATCCTAGCAAGAGCGCTTGCTGTATAGTTATTGCTATTAGGACTGTTGATCGACACCGTTAATTCCTTTTTCCTTGAAGTTTACATATTTTTGCGCCGGCGGTAATTGGCCATATATGCTGCTACGGACACCCAGCCATCGCTTTTTGTTGTTATTACCTTCTTTATATATTATTATAATAGATGGCATTGGCAGTAAAATGAAATAAAACAAAAATAAATATATGAGGTTGATTCTCTTTTGAGGTGTTGAATTCCCTCAATTACCATTGAAAATGAAAAAAAAAAATCATCATAGTGCTATTTCCCTTATACTAAATGCTGAACACAAGTTTGGTTCATGTGGGAGCTTGGTACAAAAGCTAATTATCGGAGAAAAATCGGAGCTCTAGACGAGAATCGAACCTGCAACCTTCTGATGACCGGCGAGACGTTCTAACCAATGAGCTACTAAGACTCAGATGGTGAGCTAAGGTGCAGGTTCGTCCTTAGCCTTCCCGATGGTGAGCTTGGGAGCTTGGGAAATATCAGACGACTAGAGGACGTTCGTCAAGCTCGTTCTCTCAGAAAAACGATTTCTGAGCCCTAGACGGGAATCGAACCTGCAACCTTCTGATGACCGGTGAGACGCTCCTCCGGTAGATGACCGGTAGTCGTCTGATATTTACCAAGCTTCCACATGAACAAGCTTTCTGTTCATAATTGAAGTATTTTCATCATTATTATCATATCGTGACTTCCGCTTAGGCAGTACATATAATGAACCTGCACCCTAGCTCACCATCTGAGTCTTGGTAGCTCAATGGTTAGAGCATCTCACTGGTCATCAGAAGGTTGCGAGTTCGATTCCCGTCTAGGGCTCAGAATCATTTTTCTGAGATAACGAGCTTGACGAAACGTTCACTGGTCGCATGCTATTTCCCTTTTTATGGGAGAAAATGGAAATAATCAAGTCTTGAAACACAAACTGTGCAACATTTAAATCCAGAGCCTAGTTACCGTACCAACGTAACGAACCCACAGCACCTTCGCTCAGTTGAGGTCACAAATAGCACACTTTTTTTAAAGATAAATTCCTAAAATCTGCTGACAAACATGCCCTAATTTGGGTTAGGAGGGGAAGAAAGTTTTATGCGTCTTGGTTGTCAAGTCAAATTCGTAAGTTATGAAACCATCGTGATTATCGTGGGAATTGCTCAAGCTTGTATGATGCGTTTAAAGAAGCGAAAAATGTAAATAAATACATAAAAGACTTCACAAATAACATCGCTAAAGCTGGACATGAGACCACTGCAAGAGATTTTGATTAACATCTTGAAAAATTATTTCAGGAATACTGGTCCAGTCTTCAGAATTACTAAATTCAAATGCCAAATTTTCTGAATATGAAACCAAATGCCACTCCACTTTCAATTTCAGTGAACTAAATGTTGATATGGTATACACGTTGATTGTTAATTTGAATACATCTATAAATCATGCGAAAGGCAAAATGTCGGCAAAAGTATTAAGAGATTCGGCGAAGGCTATTGCACCATCTCTTTCAAAAGTTTTTAATCAAACTTTCTAATGAGGTGTTTTTCAATCTCTCTACTGAGATGATTATTAAATCAGAAAACTCCCAAGTTTGTGGAAATTATCGTCCATATCGTCCATATCGTCGATATCGACGCAGTAAGCAAAAATATTTCTAAGAATATTTATCTGCTTAAGCGAATTAAACCATTTGTTGTCATAGGTATTTTGGTAACCATGTATCAGGCAATTATCCAGCTGCATTTTGACTACCGTTCCTCAGTGAGCATAAACTGTGCTAAAGAATCAAAATCTAGCTCCAGCGCGAGTAGGTGAGGGTACTAATCTCGGCGTCCCTGGGGTCCATTCATTCCTGTATTACAACTAGTGAAACAAAACCCCACTTCCCGCCAGTATTTATACCGTGCCAAAACTTAGAATCCTGCTAAAAAGACTGGAGATTCAGTAGTTGTTGGCTGAGCTTTCATTTCAAAATTATTTTTAAGTTAACCGTTGTTATGGCGTACTCATTTTCACCACAAACTCACATCACAAGGCAAAGTATTTTCATTAGTTCGGAGAACGAGCAAAACAGTTTTTTGAAAAGCAGAATTGATGGGGAAAAAGCAGAAAGATTGTGAAGAGGAGACAAAGAAAGTGACAAAAGTTTGTAAGCGAGACAGCGGAAAAACGAGAAATTAGAATGGCAAAGAGAAAAGAAGCCTATAAGAAACGTCAGTCCGGAAGGGAGTAAAGGTAAGAAAAAGGTGTAGCTGAAAGAGTGCAAAAAGACGAGAATGTTACGAGACAGTAAAGAGAAGCGAGTGGCAAGATTCTTTATCTTGTTATGCATTTGTGTAGAACAGATCCTGCTTTAAAATATGTTAACATATAGATATTAGCGTGCATTAAACCGAGTAGTGTAAGAAGATTGATCCAAAAGAGAGACAAATTCCTCTTTTCATATGTGAATAGTGTTAAGTGCTATCAGTGATTTTTTGATGAAAGTTAAACAACCTTTTTGGAAAAGTTTAGAAATCTGGGCAACAATGCAGGCCAGGCCACAAATCAAAGTTTTTCACGTAGTATAATGGAAAACTGCATTACCTAATTTTCTATGCCTGATTCGCCTTTCCACAACAACACTGTCATGCTTTTCATCATATATGGCTGGAAACTATGGGGAAAACTATATAATCATTTCATCAGCATCGACGTTCATGACTGTATGTGCTGTATAAAGTAGAATTAATAATACTGTGTCTTTCCTAAACATGTAACTGTTTCACTACAATGGATGCACTCTACTATTTTACTTTGGACAATGCTAAACACTTTTATTTGCAAAAGGAAATGACCTGATTGTTAAAGAATTAAAAAGTAAGTATCTTGTTAACACATTGATTGCTGAGGGTGCATCCTACCATTTTACTCTTGCTAAATGGAAGTGATCTTTCTTGCCAAATAGATCGTTCTGTTATTCAAAGGCCTAACTGTCAAAATTTGACGTACCATACTACTTGAATATTATTAGCTACCTATTCCTGGTGAGACTGACTTCAGATATGAGTCAAAATGAAAGTGAAGAGTGTCAACCGAAGGAGCTTGTGGCAAGCCTGGAATTATCATTTAAAAAAGTGCGTGGGGGCTCACCCAAATATCTGGAGAATAGAATTGACGAGATAAGAGCTCTTCAGCGGTTGTGTCACTTTGATATTATTGCAATAACCGAAAGTCATCTGGAATAAAACGGTCTCGAGCTGTACACATTCATATATATGATCTCAAGATGAGACAGCAAGACAGACTTAAAAGAAGGAAAGGCATGTGAGTGATTTACTATTCTGAGCATTTACCAGATACACGTCGACAAAGCTTACAAAGCATTTTTCGAGCTGTCTGTACAGTGGTGAATTTCCACCTCGGTAACGTTTTCCGTTCTTACAGACCGCTGATAAAAAGGACTATTTACAGACGAATGTTACAACGCTTAAAAAAGCTTGATTGCAAACGGCTAATGTGTTTGTATAAGGCATTTGAGCTGTGATTTTGCCAAAATAATGAACGAAACTCGAGGTTTTCATGTACAATCAAATTCAGTTATACAGTTACACAGTTATGTTACAACGCTTAAGAACCCTTGATTGCAAGTGGCTAATGTGTTTGTACCAGGGATTTGAACTGTGATTTTTCCATAATAATGGACGAAACTCGAGGTTTTCATGTACAATCAAATTCAGTTATACAGTTACACAGTTATAATTATTTTAAAATGTTCAATTTGCGTAACGTAATAACTAAACCCACTCGGGTCTTAACTAAGAGAAGCTCCTAATAAACTTAATTGCTGCTATATCAAAATATTTAATTTGGTAATGCGGGAGCTTTTCCTTTGGTAATATCGGACCACCATGCAGTTAATATATTCAATAATTCAGCAAAACAAGAAAAGGCCTCTACGAAACATAAAAAAAACATGACAAACTATAAACGTATGTATGGAATCGTCGTCAGAGACTTTCGATGCACCTGATGACTCACTTCGGGTTTGGAGTAAACCGTTGGAGAATCTTGTCCATTGACTCGTAAAATAATAAAAGTACCAACCTACATTTTAATTTCAATTGCATTGGAGGTATGAAGAATTTAAATAAAAAAATTAAGTCATTCAGGAAAGCAACTGACAAAAAGAATGGAGAAATATGGGTCCAATATAAGAACATCAGGAATGAAGTAACATTGGAGAAAGGTCAGCTGAGGCGCTCTATTGCAAAAAACGAGAATAAATACACGTGCAGGATCACTGCAATTTACTCAATCGAGCAAACTATATGTGGAAGAACTAGAAAGGAGTGTTCCCGAGTTATCAATATTTGTCTAAGGGAATGTTAAATTCAAGGAAAAATTGAGTCTGTGAATTCCAATAGCTCCACTGGGCCTGATGGAATATCCCGAAGACAATTAAGTTGGCGGACAAACTCGTGCCAACTGGCGTATTGAGGTCAAGGCTTAGAAAATTGCTAGGTTACCGCCCGTTTATGTACAAGAGGATGAAGCAGAAAGGGCGTATTACAAACGTTTTGGACGACAAGAATCTTATGGAAATTTAGTCCTAGGTCTAGTCTTTGCAGGCCTAAAATTGTGTAACGCTTTTTAAGTTACTTCAAAAACTACATAATTTTCGAATTAGAGATTCGCTCCGGATGTGAACTATACAAACAATCTTAAGGACAGACGCAAATTTATAACTATAATAGCTAATTTCACGTGCTAATCTTGCACGCAGGATTTCGGATCGGTTGTTATCACCTTGAATATTATTTATTTAGCGTGTATACTAGCGACACGGTAGATGCAGTTTCATCAGGTACAAACTACATGTATGCCAGTGACAATTAACTACCTGGGAAGGTCAGCGGATAAAGTAACTATTTCACTTAAGCCAGTCTTAGATGAGCTATATATGTCATGCCAGAATAACACACTAACGACCCAATCTACTAAGCGGGAAGCTATAATCGTGACAAGACTAGCATTTTTTAAGGGTTCAAGGAGGGGTCAGTCAGTTGTCTAAAGTGTAAAAAAGGATTTAACGTCGCGAATGAAGCGTCGAATAAAGGATTTAATGCTTCTATTAAACCATAATTTATGGGTGTGTCATAAGATAAACATAAAATGGGTTATATGTATATTTGCCTATTAGGAGTATGGATGGATAACAAATTAGGCTGGTGTAGGCATGTTTCAAAAGATGTAAAAAATGGTGAGACAAACTGGAACCTTCTCAAAAGAAAACAATATTCTGAAAAGACACAAGCTTTAAATCTTTATTTCAATCAATTCGATTCGATCGCGATGTTTTAAGAGTACGTGGAGGTCCCTCAATAAAAAAATATTTCTCAAGTAGGAAACACTGCGCACTAGAGCTCCAAGAATTATCTATAACTTTTCTTTCTAAGATATTTCTACGAAAGAGATGTTTGTGTTTAGTCTAAAATTCATTTTTTAACATTGTACAAATTTCAGTTTGTTAAGTAATGTATAATAAACAAGCAGCAGTGTTTTATCGGATTTTTGCCTCGATAAAACACGTTCTGCGTTTTTATTGCTTCAAAAATGAACCCCAAAAAGCTTGTCCCTGTGGAGTTCAAACAATGGCTTAATTTGTTGGAGGAAAGTATTAGCATATGAGAAAAACAAGCTCTGCCTTATTAGTATTCTTTATATAAAGAATAAAGAATTACTATTATTTATATAAAGAAAACTAATAAGGAGAGCTTTAGCAGATTTAAAGTACATGCACGTGATGTATTATCGGTGACTTGATAGGCTACAATGCTCATCAATTATTCATGAGTTTTTGAAATTGGTTATAAAAGTAGAAAATCTATACGAACCAAATTCCTTCAGCATGTTTAATGTAATATTGAAATATAAGAAACAAAACAGCACATTTGTATGATTCCTCATGTAAATATAAGCCTTTTTATGACTTCAAGATAAAGACTTTCAAGCAATATCAGTTCAGAATCAGGGTTTCACAAATGATTATTACGTATTTCACTATGAGTTACTAGAAGTCGTTCCAATCATTTTGTATGGATAGATGTTAACACAACTAGTATTTTAATTCAATTTAGTTATTTTTATATATTTTTTGTTATGCATGACCCCTCAAGCACTTGTGCATTAAACAGTCATCGTGTTGACGTTATTATTATAATAAAAATTATTATTATCATTTACAACGAGCGAGCCAATAATTAGCAGTTAACCAATAGTAAAAAGGTGACAATGTGGAAGGTGGCTAACCGACCGGAAGAAGGAAACTTAAAATAGAGAAAGAGGGATCGAAGAAATATTTTCGTTGAAGTTGGGTTTAAGTTGAGATATAAGTAAACTCTCTCGAATGAGTAGTTCGAGGTTAGAAGAAGAGTGACTGGAAGAAACTATGGAAAAATCGTCAGGAGAAATAGCGTGTGAGGTTCTGTAAGTATGCGCCAGGGTAGCAGAAAGTGAAGACGTTGCCAATTTCTTCCCGGTCAAAGGCGAAACTCCCATCTGTTCTGAAATTCGTGTGTGCAAGTGGCGCCGGGTTTGGCCCAAATACAATGCTGAGCAGCATTGACACGTGTATTTATAAACGACACGCGATCTCAGAAGCACGGGAATTCGGTCCTTAAAAGGAAAGAAGCTGGACAACCGTCGTCCAGATTGAAAAATAAAACGTAAAGGGACTTTAGGAAAAGCTGTGGAACACAATTTCATAACCTGCGTTCTAATCTGTAAAGAGTGAGGTCCGGTAAAAGGTAACTTAAAATAAATCGTATTCTTGGGAGAAAAATTAGCATCTCGTTCTGGCGGGCTAAATAAACGATCAAGGAAAACATGAAGACAACGATCAAGAAAAGCTTCGGGGTAGCCACTGCTAAAACGTTTAAGTTTAATTACCTCAGAGTGGAAAAGTTTATAAAAGCTACAAATTTTAAAATACCGATCTAATAGGGTATATATGAGACTGCGTTTAAAAGATGAAGGGATAAAGCTTTCAAAATTGGTGAATAATCCGGTAAAAGTGGGTTTGCGATAAACTGAAGTGGGAAAGCCATCGGAACGATTGATTAAAACGTCTAAGAAAGGAAGTGTAGAATTGGTCTCTACCTCACTGGTGAACGAAATGTTTGGATGCTGAGAGTTGAGATAATCTTGAAAAGGGCGAACATGCTCGCGAGAACGGAAAATAACAAAACAGTCATCAATATAGCGGCGGAAAAAAAGAGGTTTAAATTCGGCTGGGCAGTTTGCCAACCAAGCGCGTTCGTGAAATGCTAAGAAAATATTGGCAAATAAAGGACCCAGCGGAGATCCCATGGCTACGCCATCTATTTGTTCGTAAAGACAATTATTGAATTCTTAACTGATAACGATAAAAGTTTGCGGAGCTGTGGAACAGAAAAACCATGATAGAGTGTAGTTTTGTTAAAAGCCTTATTAATTATGTCGATGGTTTCGTCTAGCGGCACATTGGTAAAAAGAGAGTTCACGTCAAAGCTGGCCATAAATATGTTATTGGTATCAAAATTCGTCAAGAAAAGAGAACGTATCAGAAATTATAAAATGGCTATTTAGAAGAGAACCAAGAATAGAAACAAGAAATTTAGAAAGGTTGTAGGAGTGCGCACCGATAGCAGAAAGTATAGGTCTGAAAGGAAGGTTATCCTTGTGCACCTTAGGTAAGCCGTACAAGATACCTGGTTTCGAACCAGAGGGAGCTACACGTTCTTATGTATCCTGGTCAATTATGTTGTCCTTCTTTAAACTGCGGAGAAAGTCGCGCAACTTTCTCCTCAGTTTAAAGAAGGACAACATAATTGACCAAAATGTACATATGAACGTGTAGCTCCCGCTGGTTCGAAAGCAGGTATCTTGTACTCGCAACTTTCTTTGTCATGTTACACACATTTTCCCCTGCACCAAAACACCATTATTAAATTTACATTGTCGCCAATTATCCTACATATCAGACCTTTTATTCGCCCAGCACAATTCTTTGTTTTCAATTTTGGTGGCTTTTTCCAAATTTAAACTTGACTTTCCATTTGGGAAAAGTTATTTTTTTCTTTGAAATCATTGTCTGACTTTTTGAAATATCCTCCTACTCATGTAATTGCTACTCCGAGTGACGAACCATACCGGACAAGTAGAGAAAACTCTAGTTGGCCCGGCAAGGATTCGAACCCGCGACCTTCGGTTTACTAGTCCGACGCTCTACCAACTGAGCCACAGGTCAAGT
>JBAHVQ010000416.1:550101-565243 GCA_036872915.1 Nanipora kamurai | reverse complement strand
CCCTGCCGGGCCAAGTAGAGTTTTCTCTACTTGTCCGGTATGGCTCGTCACTCGGAGTAGCAATTACATCATTATTCTTCACCCGAGTTCATCTTCTACTCTAGCCATCCTCCTACTCCTTGTTGCTTTGTCTGACTCATTTTTATCATAACCGATTCTTGAGTTAAACTTACCTACGAATGGCTATTGTTAAAGTTTCCGATGAACTAGCACACGGGCAGAGTGACTCGGGTTTTAAACCTTTCATTTCAAAGGCGCTTATAAATGCATCGCAAGCTGAAAGTGACCCTGAAACATAACAAGAGTAAGAAAATGATCAACGCATGCTGCATGAAGCTTTAACACCAAGTGGCTAACGTAGAAAAAGCGATCTACACGATGTTTAAGTCACTTACAAGGATTAGCTCTGTCTGCCAGCAGTAACATTCTAAGGGAACTCAAATTAACGTCTTTGTTTTCTTTTGTGGCGTGAAGGGACCAGTGTAAATCACGAGATGAGACAAGTGCACATGTAGCTGGAAAAAAGAAAGCATTATTCTTAACTATACAGCAACGGTAGCCATTAACCAATGAAGCATCTGTCACAGTCCTGTTGAAGGAGAAGAAATAAACATGTTGGATTAATTATGAAATATAGGAAGGACGGAAAGTAAGAAACAAGTAAGGAAGAAAGAAACGATGAAATGAAGGAAGGAAAGATGGATGGAAGTAAAGAAGGAAGAAGGATCGATGGAAAGAAGGAGCTAAGGAGGGAACCAAGGAAGCAACGAAGTAACAAATGAAAGAAGAAAAGAGAAAAGGAAGGAACGAAGGAAGTAACGAAGTAACGAAGGAAGGAAGGAAGGAAAAAAGGAAGGAACGAAGGAAGGAAGCAACAAAGTAATGAAGGAAGGAAGAAAGGAAAGAAGGAAGAAAGAAAAGAAGAAAGAAAAAGGAAGAAAGAAAGGGAGAAAGGAAAAAGAAAGGAAGGAAGGAAGAAAGCACGACCGGAAGGAACAAAGAAATAAAGAAAAAACTGGGAAGGAAAGAAAGGAAAAAAGAAGGATGGGAGGAAGGAAGGAGGGACTGAAGGAAGGAAGGAAGGACGGATGGAAGGAAGGAAAGAAGGAAGGAAGGAAGGACGGATGGAAGGAAGGAAAGAAGGAAGGAAGGAAGGAAGGAAGGAAGAAAGGAAGGAAGGAAGGAAGGAAGGAAGGAAGGAAAGACGGACTGTCGGAACTTAAGAATGCTTAAACTGACGTTTCGAGCGAAGGCCCTTCGTCGGAGTGAAACGTCAAGTTTCGTCGCTCCGACGAAGGACTTTTCCTCGAAACGCCAGTTTAAGCGTTCTTAAGTTCCGGCAGTTTCCCAAACCCTTTGTTACATCCACTCTTGTTGAGAATTACCAGGATTCCCTATTAACAACTTCAACTCAATTCGAGGTTTTTGATACCAGGCAGATTACATCATCAGAGGTGCATGCGCACAGTGTTTACGCTCGATTTGGTGATGCACAAGACATTGTTAGGGAAAATAACCTACAAAAGCAATTCCTATTTAATTTATATATTTAAAACGGAAGGAAGGTTTCCCCATTGAAAACTTTTTTTCAAGAAACATTTTTTTCCACGCGTCAAAGAGTGAGTATCAATTGCGAGCGACGATTTAACATAATCAGGATGTAAAAGACATTAAATTGAACTTTATCGCTTCTCGTATGCAATTTGTGTGAGAAAACATTTGAGCACGTTAAGCAAATATTGGTTCTATTCCACTGGTAAAATAACGATTGAAATGTGAATTTCATCTTTGGTAAAATCCAAAGATGAAATTCACATTGATTGATGAGACCGTTTATACAACAAAAGGGGGTAGGTAGGGGCAGAAACTTGTTTAGTTCATCAGAACAAACTGTGGGGTATCAACTGTGGGGTATTGACAGTGTTTCTTAAGAGAATGACAACTTGGAAAGTGAATATGTGGTTACTTAGATAAAAGTTATACAACGACGAAATAACCATTTGTGTGACTTTGACCTTATTTAAATAATTCCTTTGAAGTGAAGAAAAATAGCGCTCTTCGTTTGACGAAATCTTGTCAAGTTCCTGATATAGTCAAGTATTTGAAATATGCGAATTAGATGTCAATGACGGTATCTACTCCACGTAAACGAAATAAAATTCACAAATTGAGGAATAACTCTTAAAATAACTGGTATAATGCAACGTTAATGTCCATATGCGTGGCAACAAAGAAAACACACCTTTCAGTAAACATGATAATACTATTTCAATGGAAACCAAGACATGGTTACAGACACCTTATATAAATTTCTGATTTCTGTTCTGTCGTTTCTTTTTTTTAAATAATATGATTTGCTGCCAAGAATTGCAATATTTGCGTACATTCGAATATTCATATTTCTACTCTGCAGTAGATGTTTGTCGAGAGAAAAATAAGCACATTTAGTTTTAAAGACGGTAAAATCCTGAAACAAAGCGTTGCCCCGTAACAACTTTATAGCAACTATATAATGTGTGCAAAGTATTTGTATATCTATACATTTTTTGAATTGTATTTAGCCTTTATGCAGATGAGGTCATGCTTCAGGAACCAAAATATCTCAAGCGACGACATAATACATTGACAAACCTACGACGGCTTTCTTTCATTTCAAAAGTATTTCTAAATGAAATCAAAATTTGATCAATTAATTTTTCGTGCTAATTGCACTTTAATGTTAAATCTCGAAGTCTTGTAGCTATGACACTGCAAAAAAATCTTTGAGGAAAATTAGAGATAAAATTTTCTAAGGAAACCAATTTTCTTTTCCTAAGGCCCAAATTTTTGGAAACCGAATATCCCGCCACATTGTCATTTTTGGAGCGGCGGCACTTAACTATTCAACATAACGACAGAAATATCAAAGCAGGTCTACTCGACAGTAAGAGATTCCACATTGCGATACAATATTGAATTACCGACCTTATTCGATATATATATAGCACTTGAAAAAAATTCTGAGACAAAAGTGAAAGGAAAAGCTAAAAGCACCTTACAAAGCTTGGCACTCATAACCGACTAGAATACAAATTATAAATAGGAATTTTCACGCTTGGAAAACGAAACATTTCAGAAACCACGCACACCACATTCGCTTTGGCAATAGATGCATTTAAGCAAACAATTCTTGTAGCCTTTATCGATAAACTATACGACAAATTGTCATGGAATGATCATATTACATCACGAAAAAAGTATCAAAAGGCATTGGCATGTTAAGGCACATTAAACCATTTGTTCCAAAAGGTAAATTTATCTTGATTTATAAATCAGTTATCCTTTTCCATTTTGATTACTATTGCTTGGTATAGGATAACTGCAGTACATATTTGTGGGACAGATTCCAAATATAACAAAACAGAATAGCCAGAACAATTACAGGAAGCTCTTACGAGATTAGATCAGCCCAGATCGTAGAGAAACTAAACTGGCAATCACTGGAGAAACGGCGTTACCATAATAAACGCTACTTATGTATGGTGTATACACGCATTCAACAACGGATAGCGTCGTTAACCTTTTCAAACTATCTAACAATTTAGAACATCACCTTCGTAGTAACAATAAAAATTTTGACTTAAGTAAACCAAGAACAAATTTTTTCTAAAAAAGTAGAAGTTACTCTGGTGCTGTATACTGGAATATTTTGCCCGATAGTGTGAAAATAAAAACAGTTAGCGAAAGCCAATTAAGAACTACCGTAAATGATCGATTAAGCGCCGCATCTCTAACGAAAATAATTCAATAAGCGTCGCAGTCGAATAAGCGGCGCGGCGCCAATTTGAGATTTAATAAATAAACGCGTTATAACACGATTGAGAGAGTATATCATTGTCAGTATAAATATTTAATGTTTAGTTTTACCATATCTTTTACAACCGGACTCATACAAAAGTTCTAAATGTTTAAATTTGTCCTTCTTCTTGATTAATTGTGCGTCTAACACTTGCGCATGTCGTTGATTTTGCGTGCATGCTATGAATTTAGCGGGAACCACCAGACCAACTTCTCGCCTTCTCTTTCCCGTAACGTTAGCTATGAGTGTATTTGACTCGTCCGCCTTAAGAAAATAATCTAGTAGACTTGAAAATTTCATACGGACATGCCCAGCAACAATCTTTTTTCCTTGGACTGAAGTTTTAAAAACACCCACAGCGTGTTCGTCATAATCCTCCGCTCCTTTTCTGGTGTCTTCGTGGCATTCCAGATAAGATGATTAGATAAGATGAAGTAAATAATAAAATGGGTCGTCTTATGTTTTGGTGTTTTATTTACTATATGGCAGTAGGTATGTTTTACCCTCTTTTGAAATAAGCGCCGCATCTTTAACTAATCAAATTTAATAAGCGCCGCGGCGCTTAATCGATTATTTACGGTATCCTGAAAGAAAGTAAAATCTAACTTAATTTTGTATCATCAATCAGATGTAGAAGTCTGTATATTATCTTAGTTTCTAGTAAAGTTGGAAATTTCATTGTTAGATCGTAAATAGCTTTTATATATACGAATATATATTTTATATATATACTTAAAAATCAGGATCTATGTGTTTTGAAGGGCTATCCTATTAAAATAAGTTTAAATAAATAAACAAACAAACAAATCAATCAATCAATCAATCAATCAATAAATAAATAAATAAATAAATAAATAAATAAATGATACTTTAGCGACAAAAATTCGAATTCGGTAAAAGTACACAGAAATACTAAATAGCATTGTGGACAGACCACGGGTATAATGCATGTCTAAGCTAAAAACTGTATCACTACAGCACCACATACATTGATGGTAAAGAATGCCACCAAATTTCTTTACGTAACTCACGTCATTGAACATTCTCGCCAAAAAGCGATTATACACCATTCGCAAACTCACCTCTCTGTTTGGTGACAACTTGCAACCACATCGCTGGGTTACTCTTTAAAACAGTTCCAGGAACATAGATAACGTGCATACCATTGTAGACACTCTGGATAGAAAATGTATGTTATCTTAGGCTTAACAAGAGTTAACAAACGGTAAACTACACAAAAATATACACATACACATTCACGGTACATGTGAATGTCGAAGAAGGTTCAGATTACCCCATGTATCAGGGCCCAGCTGCATTAACGTAACCCCTGGGTCTTACTGTCAATCTTTGATGTAAATTTTTTCGAACTCATTATTTTAACATCAGACGTTCACAGTATGACCAGGCGTTAAGCTTTATGCAACTCAGCCCAGGTTAGATGAACACGGAGTTTAAGAACACGACGACGGTAACCCGAAATTGAACTAGACAGATTGTTTCTGTGTATGTCAGTTCTATATATTTCAGAAGAGAAAGTGTAAGCCATCATCCTAAAGCCCACTACATGAGTACGAGCTGGAGAATCGTCATCTGAATGTAATAATATCTCATCAAATAGGTCCAGATTCTGGACTAAGGGCTTGTATACTTGTTGAATTGTTTTACTGCACTGAACGTTCTTTACTGAGATGGATCTTAATTGTTATCTTCAACCGGTTAGTCATTTTCCAACTTTCAATTAAAATGTCAAACAGCAAAATCATCCTCAAAGGGAAAGGTACATTTGTCTGTGTTTCATATTGCCGGAAATAACATAATGTACCTTCTCACGTTCTTAACTTTTACACCGATATATAGCGAATCAACTGTTCAGCGATAAGCACGCGAAGGCTTGTATTTCAAATCACAGTTCTCCGAAATCTGGAAACTCATTAATGAGAGTCGTGCGCTACAAAGATCTTTAAAATCTTTAATTTGTATTTAAAATTGTCGGTTGTTCTGTTGACGGTTTTCGCGCTTTTCATCCGATATCGCAAATTCTTTAGTTTTTCGAATACGGTAAATGTACGACAAACCCATCTTCATCCATTACTAAACTTTTCTTTTCTAAATAACATTAAACGAATACTCATATTTTAAGAAGTAAGTGAGATAAGAAAGAAGTGTAACTTGATATTCCTCATTGTTACAATATTACTTTCATATAAAACTAAAATAATTTTCTGGTCATACTGTCTTTAACTCCTTTCTGTCCGTATAGGTCCTCAGTGACCTATGGAGACGCTGGCAAAGGTCCGACGATTTTACTCGTCAAGAAGAAAGTCCTCGGACAGGAAAGAGTTCAGTTACAGTTAATGTATATAATAATGACAGTTAATAAAAAGGCAGTTGTCTCACTCCTTTCCTGGAACACTGGTTTCAATTTTTTTTTAAAGCTACAGCATCCTTGCTTATTGACTCTGTTTCAATGTACTCGTTGACTTTCCAAGATTTACTGAATATTACGATCTTTTATAGTAAACCAAGACTGTTCAACAGCGACTGTAACATCTGTTATTTTGTGGAATACTCACCGTGAGAATTGTATGCCATAGCCCGACTTCACGTTTGAAATCCAAAACACTCACCATCACCTCCCCTTAAATATGAGCACCAGAATATTTTTAGAAAATATAAACTCGTTTCGACAGCTCAAGGGGCAATGTCACTCTCTCTAGTTATCAGTGAGTAAGTAGATGGATAAATTGCTGCTCTGCTTACATAAATGACGGGTGCAGTTCCTGTAAAGTTTTTCGACAACAGGTTGACAGAGCAGAAGAGACAAATGTTGTACATCAAACAAAACCAGCTAACTCTTTTCCAAAGGCTAATGTCATCACGAACAACATTCATTTTTAAACTGAAACAACCTAACAATCAACAGCAAATGAATTATATCGAACAAATATAAGTTCGTTTGTTAAAAAAGGTTCAAAAGCTCATTTACGTTCAACAGGTGTATTGTCTAATTGCGTGCACGTATTTGATCATATGCAAAGGACTTTATACTAGATAAAACTGTAATCCTGACTAGTATGAAGCTTTGTTGTCTAAACAAGCCATTGTAGGACAGATATGAATTTATTCTCAGTTGAAATATGGGTTAATTGTTCACACAATGGGGAGGCGACTTGGAACTCTAAATTTGTATGAAATTGAACTACTAATTAAGATGAACTTTTATATGAAGAATACTAACGAAATTGAAATTTTATATAAAATTGTCATCCATGGCACAATGGATGACAATTGTCATCCGAAGTTTGTTTACTCTAAAAACAAGGATAGCAGTGCTTCCACAACTTGCACGTGAAATTTCCTGGGTTTTTTGGGTAAATTTTCTTGCAAAAATCACCAATTTTCCTTCTAATTTTCCTTGCAGATATCCATCAAATTAAACAAATTCTCTCTACTCCGAGAAGCGCGCGACTTAAATTGGACTGGGTAAAAATGCTGCGCGTCACACTCATCATGCAGCCAGAGGAATTCTGGCTCTGGAAACGACATTGTCATCGTCACCATAGCTGGTACCCTGGTTTGATGACCGAGATCAGTGGTGACGACTCTTATCGGTTCCATCTTTTTTGTTAAGCCAACCTTTAAATTGCTAGCCAGTCAACCAGCTATTCATGAAAGATTGACTTTTGTTTCGATCAGTTCGTTTCTTCGGGAGATGGTGCACTAGCGCCAGCACTTAGAACGTGAATATGAGGCCGAAAAATCACCCATACCCGACTATCAGAAATCTTTATATAATGTGAACAAAAAAAGCGCTACCCTAGTAAAAATTATGACGATTATGTTTCAGAAATCACTTGCTTTACAAAAGGTAATTTGTAAAGAATATTAACGAAGCATGACGAAGGTAGCGTTTTTGTTGGTACACACTGTACATCTATAGAAGAACGAACAAGCACAGTTGAGACTCAAAAGTTCAAAACTCAATTGCGAAAGACAAAAGTGCGAAATTCTTAGTTGTTAATTACCGTATTTTCGGTTTGTCCTATCAGACTTAAGTGATTCCATGATTCACAGACGCCCTTACCCTTTCTCGAGGGAGAAATTAGGGGAAGAACCTTACTTTTAGGAGAGAGGAAGAACAAATTCACTCAGACTACGTCTCATTCAGCTGAAATCGGCTTTCAATGAGTTTCAATGGCAGGATAAGTGTTTTTTTTCATTTACGATTATAAGAATCTCCAATTTTCCTTTCAATTTTCTTCTCTAAGATCAAATTTCCTCGCCATTTCCTCGTACATCTTATTTCCTGCATTTATCCTTGCAATGGCCAAAATTTTCTTCTGCAAGGAAATTGTCTTGGAAGTGGAAGCACTGGTTGCATAAACGGCATAAACGGCATGGACGTGAATGTGGTAGCTTGGCGTTAATACTTGACTAACGCACACGCTTCTCAAGCTTTAATACTCAAATAGGATTCCTGATTCACTTACGCGAATCGATCCCGTTATCGTTCCCATCGTCAATGAGAAGCTCCAACATGTGAGCTAAGTACAAAAGTACGTAAACTATAATCGTTGTGACTTTTAACTGTTGCCAGACGACCCAAACTCATGAGACAACACTCGAGCAACGGACGGAGGTCTAGAAACGTCCTCGAACAGTTTTACAAATATCGCAAAAAGTTAAAAGGTTGGTAGGTTGCCGAATATAAGTTGAAAAATTCTGACGTTTCGAGCAAAGGCCCTTCTTCAGTGAGTGAAACGTGTTTTTAAAGAGGAATGGCAATTTGACTAGTTTTTATACTAAGAGAGATGTGATAAAAATTCACCAATAAAGTATGAGAAATAAAAGCTGAGCATAAGCTGTTTCTATCCGTCCATGCCAGAAAAAAAATAATAAGAGCTTATCTGTAGGTCAAATAAAAGGAAAACGTTCGTTGAGTCTATGGGGTCCAATTGTTCCAGGCTTGAAAATAATGACGCAAAATGAGACAAGAAAAGTGTTTCAAACTTCGAATAGCTCCCGATAAGTTCTTGTTTTTGTTTAGCATGGGCGGACAGAAAAATTAGCCGATATACTGATTTCACTTCTTTTTGTCTTTGTGTTTAGCGAATACATACTTCTACTTCCCTTGAGTCTCTGGCGGTTTCTCCCAGTGTCGACTGATTGATCGTCGTTTAAAAATAGCAAGTGATTATCGCTAGGTTGCTCATTGCTAGGATTTTTTTGATTTTGTTCCTCATACTTTATTGGTTGATTCCGATCACATGATTCCTTTTAGTATAAAAACTAGTTTAGTTCCCATTACTATTTTAAGAACACGTTTCACCCTCCGAAGAGGGGCCTTTGAACATCAGAATTTTTCTACATATATTCGGTAGTCTACCAACCTTTTAACTTTGTGCACCGCTTTATATACTGCCTACACAGGCTCCTATATTCTTAAAAATATGGGTTTCATACTTTGACGCTCGGTTTATGTTTGATAGGCATTGTACAAATAATTATTCCTTGAAGACCTTGTAATCTTTGACAGTCGAACTTACAAAAGTTGAACTGGCATAGCGTTGTAGAACTTCAAAGAGCATGGTTACTCAATTGACTAACCATTCTCTTCATGTTTGACTGCTTTCATTCTACAGCTTTAGCTAAAAAAATTTGATAAAATATAAGATTTACGCACCAGCAGTATAAGAGCACGCCTGAGTTACCATTTGAGAATGGGTTAGCATGTTAGACCGTGTAACTGATACGCCCAGCGCTGATCCATCTTTACCAGTGGTTGACTAGAAAAAAACAACTCAGAAGTAACCTATAACCGTAAATTACAGCGTAGTGTAACGAGGGCGAAATATTAATAAAGAAAAATGTTTAAAATGTTATTCAGTTCTGCTAACATGAAGCTCTCTTAAGAAAAAGCGGTCACTTCGATCCAGTTTACACTAGGATCAATTTCAAAGCGATCGAGACAGGAATAAGGTGTGGTTCACGCCAATATGCGATAAGACTCAAAAAGCATTCGCCATCATAAGGCCTTTGTAAAGACCTAGGAGTTCTTACCGATCGCCATAGAAAACAGTTCAACAGGTTTTTTTTCTATGTTAAAAAACTGTGGCTCTTTTCCTCTAGTTCTTGTGTCCGCTGACCATTAGAAGGTCAGCGCGGCATTATACGTGGGCCATTTGGTGTGGCTGCACTGACCTCTATCTAAAAGCTGGATGGGACATCGAGTCAAAATTTTTTATCTCAACAATATTACAGATTTTCGAGTCCTAAGATGTCTTCCACAGAACGTCCGGTCAAAAAACCATGGCAACGAAAGTCCCAAGACGACCAATACAAAATTTTGTAAGTATTCGTAGTTAAAAAACCGAAGAAAAGAAACAGATAAATAATAGTTTGGCTGAAAGTATTGGGATAAAAACCTCGTAAAAAGGCATAAGAAGTTTAAGTTATGTATTGCATTGGTGTTACTAAATTGTAAAACTTACTATTTTGTGCTTCGAACGGTGATCGAAAAACGTAAACGCGTAAAACGGCTCGTGAAATCAGTCAATTTTTGTGTCAGTGTATTTGTCTACTTTTGGGAATCAATGACATGCCTTAAAAAAGTCTGGAAGCTTACAGTTGACAACGTTTTACCGTACATCCTCGTAGTTTGCCTTCTTTCGCTAGTTAACTATAGATTCATAATATATACCGAAGTGAAGCTTTCTTCAACCCTGACTAAACCTGCCCGTCTGACGTCCACATTTGTCTTTGTACAAGAAATGAAATTGGGAACAAGCTTGAGCCCGCCGTGCATATGTTCCATGCATCGTAAGATGGGTTTCTTAAAGGACTCTTCAAATATAGGACTGAAAGGTTGACTTACGATGACGTTTTTCTAAGTTGCATAGAATAACAACAACAAACTAGAATTTCAAATACGTTCAAGATCAGTGTGTTAGAGGGGCTACTGCTGAATTGCAAGACAGTAATTGCTTGCTACAAGGGTATTGCATATAAGTCCAACCAAAAAAAGTTTATATCCAGATGATAACATAACATATGGTCCATGATAATTGGAAAAGAATGTATGGCTCGCTACATTTCCACATTCTACTTTGGGGAGGAGGGCATGGTTGTAATGGCCCCACATCTGGCTCTGCCGGTGACAACACGCCCTGAGAAATGGGGGTGATTCGCTGCTGAATGTGTATTTTATCCTCCTGTCCAATTCTTCGGTATGATTTCAGTTTAATGAAAACACAGATTCGCTGCTGAATGTGTATTTTACCCCCCTGTCCAATTCTTCGGTATGATTTCAGTTTAATGAAAACACAGATTTTTTGGACAGTTTGCTATTATTCATCTAGGTTATTTTAAATTCGTCGCCGTTGACTCGGTCAGTGGACACAAGCATATACGGTGTGTCTGTTTTTATATTCTTATTTCATACGCTTTGTTTTTGTTCTGCACTAAGTTCAGCGACGAATGATTCCTGCTTCTTTAATCTTTAATGAATCTTTAATTAACCTTCTGAAATCTGATTTTCAGACGGCCGTACTCACACAGCAAAAAAAAATATAAAACGAACATACATAACTAACTATGTACAAATGTATCTAACCTAATACCTACTTAAAATTCTACGTAAAATTAACAACAGTTGAACCCCGATAATTCGAAGTCTCAAGAGAAACTAGAAATACTTCGAATTAGCGGGGTTTCGAATTTTCGGGGTCAAGTATAAATACACCAGTTTCACCCTTGTATACCTCTATTCACATTATAACAATATTGATGAACAATTTGTTGTTTTCATCAATAATTGAAACAGTTTTTCAGAAATTTCTCAGTCAATTATCTGATTACAAATTGGTTTTTAACAAGAAAATGTTTATGTAAAGCATGCGTTTAAAGGGATAAACGAACTGTGAACTGTCAAAGAACAATCCCAGACTGTATTGATTGGATAAAAGCATTGTTAAACTGTGATCTGACACCGTCTGTTGTTTTTCATTCAGCTTGGCAATTAAACTTCAAATTATCGGGGTAAAATCAAGTCCAAGGGGACAGAGATTACTTCGAATAAGCGAGGACTTCGAATTCTCCGAGGTAAAATGACTCAAAAATGTGGGGCAAAACCAAGGGGAATAAATTGTACTTCGAATTAGCGGGGACTTCGAATTATCCGAGTTCGAATTATCGGGGTTCAACTGCAGCAGCTCTCTATGAGAAAATTCTTTTCAGAAAATTAGTATTTGGTTCAGCCAAAAAAAGTTTAGTATCATTACTTGGTAAATTTATTTATTAATGCCTTAATTGTCATCATAATTTGACGACTTTTAAGAATCGTGTTATTTCTTACCCAATCGAATTTTTCTAGTATTTCACTGGGGCAAACATCATGTCACCAGTTATCACGTGCGTCGCTCTCCTTTTTAATTTTGATAGTTTATCGATATGAGTTATAGAAGCATCGTGATGAGAGAGTTTCTTTGAGTTTTTGGAATCAACAATAGATTTCAGATGTAGAAGATCAAGGGACGACACAAGATTAGTCAGGTCGGACAGGAGGTCGGTGGAGAGGCCAGTAAGTTCACGGATTCTAGACTGCTTGATGGTGATCTCTTCATCTAGGAGCCGTCTCTGGCATTGGCGGTAAGCACGCGAGTTCTGAAGTCGGCGGCTGGCAGGTTTGAAGTTCAGGAAACGAGGAGCGGCGTCATGTAGTTTGCATCTCTTGAGGAAACCAAGGTCTAAATTTTGCTTTACCAAGTTTAAGTTCGGCGCGTTGATATTTACGAAATGCAGCAAGCGAACCATTGTTGTATCTGTTATTCAAAATCTCAGCAATAGAGGAACCAGGCGGGAATCGAAGTCGAATGAGAAATATTATAGCCCAGCAAATAGCTTTAAGCAGAGCCATAACAAAACATAACTTGAAATGTATTTTAATGCTAACGTTTCGTTACTACACGTAACATCATCAGAGTGATAAAATTACAATGTTGCACGAGGCATAAATAGCTGAGCTGTTACATAAATAGATGCGGGTTTAGCGCCGAAACGTCAGTTCATTAAATATTTCATAATATGTCTTTGTTATGCCTCTATTTAAATATATTGTCTGGGCCATCATATTTTTAACTCGAGTTCGATTTCCGCATGGATCATCAATTGCTACTATTTTGAAAAAGCCATGTTATTCGAAATGTTCTTACGTTGTACCTGCTCCGCCTCAACTGTTCGACAATACTAACTTCTGGTAGACTCGTCTAATTTTATTTTCCCCTAAAATATTTCAGCGCTTTCATTAATAGTAGCCAAATGATATCTGGAGCCAATAGTCATAAATTCGGTTTTAGTTACACTAAGAGTTTGTTTTCAACAAGCCACTGGTGAACATTATCCAGACCTTTGTTAAGTTTCATTTCTATTTCATCGGAAGTATTCATCAGCAAATAAAGTGGCATTCATTTTTCCAAACAATTCGATAAATCGTTAATGTAAAGAAGAAATAGGTTCTTGACTAAAGATTATGAGTTTTTGGTCTATCAATCGATGACATTGCAATGCGGTGGAGATCTCCGTACGTACTAAGGGGCTAAGAGGACCGAATTCAACAAATCTCGCGCAGTTTGACAAAGAGCCTGTGTTTTCCTCCGTTATTTAAAAGGTAACTACTGTTACAAGTATTTTCTGATTTCGATCACAAGTTCAATTTTCTCTTTAAGTTTCACAGTTGTTCATGTTCGAAAAGCGTGAAGCCTTAATACATATTTTTGTCAACGAGTTTGTAATTACTGGTGCCGGAACTTTAAGGGTCCCAGCTGAAATTTTATGTATACCGGTAGATTTTGATACAGATAAATTGCTTACAGGTTTCACAATCTTAGATGGGCTGACAGGTCGAAACCTAAATTCGGTGTTATTCTAACATCATTAACGTAACCTTCGAAACTATGTTTAGAATTATCTGTATTTTTTACGTTGGTGGAACCAATATCTGTAAATTAATCGGTTAGAGTTTCACTAATTTTTGACGGTAATAATGCAATATTATTTTCTAGTTTGGTTTTATTAATTACGTTATCTTCAACTTTTGGTCCAAGAATTTTGTTAGTCATTTTCGAAGCCTCTTTCGGGTTATTCTTACGTTTATCAAATCTGTTTTTATACTAAGTAGTCCTTGCGGTACGCATTGCAATAATGTTGAAACTATTTAGGTAGGATTTGTATTGATTTAAGCCGTATGTTCAATCTGACAAGAACGCTTTTCCTTTAAGACGATCTCTCTCAAATATTTTCTTTCCAGTGACGTCCGTTATCTATGGAAATCACTCTTTTTCCTAATTCTTTTAACTGTCAGGAGCACTTCGGCCAACACTGTCCAAAAAAAGATCTCTCCAACAAGACTACATACCATGAATGCTGGTATGTTTATCAATTTGTTCCAAGTCTAGTTAAAAAGGTCTTGCTTGAAACGATTATCAACATTTTTGATATTGCGAATTTCGATTTTATTGGTCACATGCGTTTTTAATTAAGTATTGATTTTTCCTCACAACATAGACCATGCTGTGATCATCTAGTCAAGAATGTATTACATCAGAGAATATTATGTTCTCTGGAGTGGAAGTTATACATACATCAAGTACTATAGATTATGATTCAGTAATTCGAGTGGGTTCATTAATTATATGGCTTAGTAGGTACAACTGCATGATTGAAACCAACCTTTTAGCAGTTGGGATTGTTTGTTAGTGAAGATTACAACTGAGGTGTCCGAACAACACATTCTGATTGTGATCCACCGTTTCTGTTTCTGTCTTCACAAACTATTTTATCAGGAGAGTTTTGGTGTGGATCCCAGTCTAATTTAATCGTAATATATCAATAGTTTTATCTTCTAGTTGAATACGAATTTCATCCACGTGTTTAGGTACACTAATGATATTTAGTGATGCCATTTTCACACCTCTTACTATCGGTAATGTTGACCAACTTATGCTCAGCCTGATTAATTTTTGAAATAAGA
This sequence comes from Nanipora kamurai, assembly GCA_036872915.1. Lineage (NCBI taxonomy): Eukaryota > Metazoa > Cnidaria > Anthozoa > Scleralcyonacea > Helioporidae > Nanipora > Nanipora kamurai. The sequence goes on along the minus strand of JBAHVQ010000416.1, from coordinate 550,376 downwards.
TGATTCGTGCAATTTCTCGACATAATAATGCTGCTTTTACGGTTTAAGTGTAGCCCTCGGCAATTTAGGCATGTTAGATGGATTACATTTTTATGACTAGCACATTTTAACTTGTATTGATTACAGAATGATTTAAAATCTTTTTTGTATTTTAATATTGTTTTTAAGTTGAACATTATCTTTCCTATTTAGATAGATGATAGATAGATAGATAGATAGCATATTCACATGAAGATTGCGGCCATAAGCTGAATTAGATTAAGTTTACAAGATCA
>JBAHVQ010000416.1:513133-550001 GCA_036872915.1 Nanipora kamurai | reverse complement strand
AGATCGAGATGAAAACTGACATTTTAAAATCATATTTGACATGGGTGGAGATGAAGAAAAATTGAAACTGATATATTGCTCGTGTCCTTTATGTAAGGTTGTCAAATGTCGGGGTTTTTTCTTCAGTGGAATCAGATCCTAACGATCCAACTGGAGAAGAACGTAACTAAACCAAAAATGGGGCAATCAATTTGGGGCAATCAGACGTTTCATAACCATTCTTGACAGTTTAGTAATGCGTAGGAAGGAGATCAACGAGTAGTAGTACAAATGTTCCCAAAGGGATGCTCATGTTCAAGTTTTAAATTTGAATTTCAAATTTTTATATTCATTTTGGTAAATATGTTAGAACTTGGTAAAGATATTTATAAGAAGTCATGAGTGAGTCAGACGAAGAAATTTACATAAGACAAAACAAGTCTAGCGGCGTGGTTTTTCCGACTAATGTATTGGACGAAAGTCTCGGGTGTGAAGTGCAGCAGTTGTTTGAGAACGAAAGCGAAAAGCAATTTCAGCCGGACCGAAGCGATCAGAAAAGCTCAAACAGAGGAGTTGTCGCCCTAAATGATGCAGAGCTCTTGGCTAAGAATAATGAACGGATACCACTAAACACTAAAAAGACAACATCGTGATGTTTAAGTGTTCGGAACGAATGGGGAAAGAAACGAAAGGCTATTACAGAGAAGGCTGTTGGTATTTCTGACCGGTTTTGTGCAGTTCCCTCAGCTGAACAACTAAATTTATGTCCTGACAAAGAACTGTGTTTGTGGCTGAGCAAATTTGTTTATGAGGTTCGTAAGCGAGGGAATGAGGAATATCCGCCAAATAGCCGGTACCAATTGTGTGTTGGTATTCAGAGACATTTGAGAGATAATGGTCGTCCAGGTCGACTCAAAATATTCAAGCATCCGAATTTCAAGCTTTTCCAAGATGCTATCGATTTGCAGATGAAGGCATTGACAACAAAAGGTGTCGGGGTGACAACGAAGCAAGCGGAGCCAATTATGCCACATGAAGAAGAACTTATGTGGGCAAAGAGTGTATTGGGAGACAAAGATCCAAAAACTCTGCTTTATACTCTTGTGTTTTTGTTTGGAAAGTTCTTTGGTTTACGAAGTGGTGAAGAGCACACAAACTTGACATTCATGCAGTTAAATGTTACTGAAGGAGACAAGACAGAGCGAGCAAGGCTGCAGTACAGATCTCACGGATACTATCATGCCGATAAAGTGGAGAAAGTCATGCGGGTGGTCTTAATGATCGAAGGGTGAAGCCAAAAGTCGTTAAACAGCATGCGGATGAAGAACAAAGTGAAAGGTGTGTTGTGAGATTATTTAAGAAGGATGTCCCAAAATGCCCTAAAGATGTTAAGCGTGATGAAGAGTTTTCTCTTTCGCCCAAGAAAGAGTGTGAATCTGAAAGTGAAGTGTAGTCCACTAAAGTACCAATCGGTAAAAATAGTCTTCGTAATGTAGTTCAAAATCTATGTAAGGACGCGGGTATTGAAGGTCATAAGACTAATCATTCACCAAGGGCAACAGCTTGCTCTTTGGCGTTGTCGAAGGGTGTCCCTGATAAATTCATTATGGAACGCACAGGCCATAAGAGTTTAAGTTCGCTACATAACTACCAGAGGGTAAGCACGAGAGATAAAAAATCGGTATCCGATGCATTGCAAGGAACTACGGACAGTTTTTTTTAATTGGCCGGCTAGTAAGAAACCTAAAACAGACGATAGAGTGTCGAGACGTTCGTCTAATACTTTCAATTGTACGGACTGCAGGTAACTGCCAGTAACTCTATTCCAGACATACGAAGACTTTATTTTAAATAGGTAAATCCCAATTTATCACACATCGCCTAGAATATAAAATGTGGGACTGATCTAGAATCAATGCACACACCCAAAAACCATGGCCTCCCACATTTGGTGCAAAATGCTTTCATAAAGGAAGGAAGATTAAAAAAGCGATTGACAAACTCTCGCTCAACCTTATGTCACAGTTCGTTGCGCATATTACGGGGTCGGACCGAAGAGAGTTTAGGCAACTTCTTGAATAGTAAATAAGTAAGTTAAATACCTCAAACGTCGGCTTTAAGCAATATACATTTACGAATCAACTGTCTGTATGGGACGCACGGTGGCCATGTTGGTAGAACTTCAGCAAAAGATTTTCATTATCTTCTGGTGTATTAGGCACCAACATGGCCACCCCATCTTTGTTTCTTAAATTTTACAGGATTTATTGCAAACCATGAATATGTATATTTACATGCATATACATGTATATGGGTTAAAGCCTCTGCTCTCGGTATTTAACTCTTACTTTAATGGATGATGTCCTTGTGGTCAATCCCCACACATTCTGTTCTACAAAGGTAATCAAAACAGTAAATATTACCATGATGGGTTTACTTGCACTTGGAATGTAAGGCATGACCCCAAAAATGCGAAATAGATTATTTATCACTATGGGAGGAATTGTGCGGTTTGCTTGATAAATCACGTGCATCCCTTCCTTCGTGTCAAAGCTGTTGGCTGTAAGCAAAAACTGCGACACGACCGCTGAAATAAGAACACCTAAAACTCTCAAAAACCTTTAATTTCAGCCAAAAACCTAAATAAAAGCAAAATTTACAATATCAAATCTTAACAGCTTTTGTTCTCCATTGCCAAAGGGGAGTGGGAGTCATTTACGCGAGGCTGTGTAACGGTGGATAGCCATGCGAGAATGAGTGTCTAAAGAAATACAGTAAAACGTAAATAAGAAAGTCACCTCAAGGAAAGAACTCAAATGTCCAGTCCAGTTGCACCCACGATTTGAGCACTTCACATCAAGTTTCCGAATCAGTCTATTTGCCGCTTGATCTGGGAAAATCTGCAAATTAGAGCACATGGTTCAGTTTATTATCGAGGGTAACGAATGTGCAAACGTTATCTTAAATGATGTCCTAAACATAACAAAATCCTGGCAATCGTAATATCGTGACTTCCGCTCAGGCAGTACATATGACGAACCTGCACCCTGGCTCACCATCTGAGTCGTGGTAGCTCAATGGTTAGAGCGTCTCACCGGTCATCAGAAGGTTGCGGGTTCGATTCTCATCCAGGGCTCAGAAATCATTTTTCTGAGAGAACAAGCCCGACGAACGTCCACTAGTCGTCCGTAAATGTATCTCTCCGATCCAATACTCTGGCCTCAACATCATGTCACGTGTGATGTGCATGCTAGTTTTACCTACCATCGGATCTCATGTGAAGTCAAAATTCTGGACTGACTCATATTATTGTGAAGAAACTTTGCTGGTCATTGCCAACATATAACGTGGTGCTCTTATGCAGCATTTGAGAGAAATCGACAAGAGATGTTTTAACACATTTTTTTGTATTAGTTTAAAAGCTTATAGCCAAAGTAATGCACAGTGAGCATGTCAGAGTCTTCTGCTCTTCAATAGGGTTTTAACAATTAATGGTAATTATAGCAAAAGTTTTTTGGCAGTTAAAAACTTGTCCCCTCGCCTACCGCAAAACACTTTGGAAGAGTATTAATCTCGACAATCCTAAGGTCCATTTATCCGTGAGCTGACTAGCAGAACAAAAACTCGCCTTGCGTTCGTATATATATATGTATCGCCACCGGACTAACTCGAACGTGACAGAACATGGAATCCTGGCAAAAAGACGTCATTAAACAGAAGGACGTTGCCTAGGTAGTAAATAAAACAGCGTAGAAAGTTAAGAGGTTGGTAGACTGCTGAACTTATGTCGAAAAATTCTGACGTTTCGAGCAAAGGCCCTTCTTCAGACAGTCAAACGTGTTCTTAAAAGATGAATGGTAACCAGACAAAGTTTCATCTGAAAAGTGTCACGTGACAAGAATTTATGAGAAATAAACCATGAGAAATAAAAACAAATAAAATCAACGACCTAGCAAACACGAGGAAGTCACTTGCGATTCTTAACGACGATCGGTAAGTTTTTCTAAACTATGTTAAATTTGTGGAACAAGTTTTGTTTTCTTTTTTTAGCAATAAAATTAAACTTGGTGTTCCACAAACTTAACATAGTTATCAAATCATCACCAGGCAAAACTTTAAAGGATTGATAAGTTTTTGTTTTTGTCTATCATTGGCGGATAGACCGATTATAGCTTATGCACTGATTTCACATGTTTTTGTCTTCATTTTATTTCTGTTCCCCGGGAGTGTCTGGTGGTTCAACATCTCGTCAGAGCAGATATTGTTTTACGCTAGTCTGGCCTGAAAAGTTTTGAACGTGGCTTACAAAACTACCGTCCATAACTCAGTGTTTTAACACTTCTGTTTAGTGCCTTCATCAGGCGTGATCGTTATGAGCCTGAGGTCTCTATGCATATCCTTAAAGAACCACAGATGACGCTATCTATCGATGAGATGCAAGTTAATATGCATCCGGTAATAGACCGAAAGCGCGATTAATACGCCACATCTCAAGACAGCTAGCGTCCTTGATGGCAACGTCGATTGTTGGTAATAACTGTGGAATTTTCCCTTGGAATCGTACGGTTGGTTAGACCCGGTTGCTCCGACAATGCAGAATTTTCTTTTTTGTGAGAAGAAAACTGCCTTTTGGTGCACTTTTAAGCGCATTCCAAACTGACGTTCAGTCTGGCCGATGTACTCCTGATCACCGTCGTTACACGGAACGGAATAAATCACGTCTTTTCTCTGATCCTTCGCAATTAATAGGATCCTTAGGCTTTACAAAAATATGCCCCTACGTCAAGAATGGCCATTGGGCAACTTTTACATTGAAACTACCAAGAATTCTTTTAAAAGGTTCCGTAATTCCTTGAATGTATGGAACAATTGCAAAACCAATCGTCAAATTTTCACTCTCACTTTTTATGCGCGGTGGTGTAACTAGTTTTAAGAAATCATTAGGATAGCTGTTGGCCTTCAAAACATTGGATATACGTTTTCGTTCACTTTCCTCGGCATCAAAACTAGTCGGTATTCCTTCAGCCCTCCAAAACAAAGATCTCGAGACGGAATTCTTACGGCATATTGGATGGGGAGGGCCAAAGGGAAGATACCTATTAACGTGAGTGTGAGTTGGTTTTAGATACACTCCAGTTTCCAGTTTTCCTTGGTCAGTTCGGAGAGTAACAATTCGAAGATGGGCTTTGCGATTGTTCCGTATATTCAAGGAATCAGGGAACCCATTCAAAGAATCTAAGCAACTTAGGTAGTTTCAACGTAAAATTTGCCCGAAAAGCCACTCTTCACGTTACGAAATATTTTTGTAAAACCCGAGAATTGTATTTCCAAGGATTAGAGAAAAGACATGATTCAGTCCATTCAATGTAAGGACTGTGGTCAGGAGGACGTCGCCCAGACTAAACGTCATATGGAATGCGCTTAAAAGAACTCTAAAAGGTAGTTTTCTTTTCATTAAATCGCGATGAAGGTGGTCTACTACCAGATACCTATTTGCATCTCATTAATAGAAAACGTCATCAGTGCTTCTCTAAGGATATAAACAGGGACCACACGCTCAGAACAATTACCCCTCATGAAGACATTAGGCAGGAGTAACGAAAGGTAGGATCATGAACGGTTGTTTTGCAAGCTAGGTTCAAAACATTTCAAGCCAGAGTAGCGCAAAATCATGTCTGATTATTGACCTGGCTGTGTTCGGAAATTGTTCATATATCATCAAATTTTAAACTGTGTTACCAGAATTTTGTTTCGTCGAAAAGAACAGTCATTGCACCTGCAATTCTTCTCTAATTTTCCGATACATTCTAAATGCTATCCCACTGTAAATCATAACAAAAGCAATAACCTGAGAATACTGTAATACTATAAAAACCTGAGAATATACTGTAAATGCAATTCTCATGAATTTATAGAGCCTTAGTGCCTGTACAATGATACTTGACCTAATTTTTTTCACTTCTGCTACTGCTAGAGTGTACGTCTCTGAGATTATCGTACAAGAATTTAGAATACTGTACTATTTTGATTACCAGTATGGTAGAAGAATGACTGCTAATCATGAACACTGTAAACTAGAACGAAAGACACATTAAAAAAGTTTTTGATTGATTGATTGATTGATTGATTGAACAGCGCTCTTCACAGACAAGGATGCGTCCATTTAGTATATACTGTAGCACACACATAACCTCGGTTATTTTTGAACCCCCTCCCCACTTTGTATGTTTTTGTTCGCTATTGTGGCATTCCCCTTTGCTTGTGTACAAAACCAAAGAGGACTCTTATATAGGTAATCCTGCTTTCTCATTAAGTCATTCATCGGTATCAATCTTGCAAAAGTCAAAAGCACATTGCCTACCCAACTTCACATATAGTATCCTAATATTACTGACAAGCAAGGCATGGAAAATAACATTCAGAATGAGAACAAAATGCAGACCTGCCTAGTTACCGACAAGAATGAGGGACACCTGTCAGCTTTGGATCAAGGATGAGGCTGTGACTGTCTCGTTCACCACGTATGCACTTTCTCTTGCTACCGGATGATAAACTCATTTGTTCGGTCCAGTATGCATTTTCACCCCAAGACTAGTTCCATACTCTGCCCAAACCACAAAGCGCCGATCCAGTCATGCGCATGTAATTTATGCGACTGGGTGTTCTCAAAATACACAAACTTTCCCAATACTTTAGGGAAGCATATTATGCAAAGTTTGAGGGTCGTGATCGGTGGAAATGCCACGGGACAGCGGGAACAAAAGTTGAATGCGTGACTTTCACGCGAAATGCGAGGTCTGCCAATCGTAGTTTTTTCAATATTCAAACTTTTGACAAAGATATTTTATGTTTATTTCTACTCAGAAATAGGCCGTTTGCAGCTAGCTAAAACTAACTCAGAACAATGAAAAACTGGAGAGCATGGAGAACAGTGATATTTCCAAAACAAAGAAAAACACATTGTACCGGATTTCACTTGCTCTCCAGATTTTGTTATGCAAAGTGTTTTTGACCTAGCTGCAAAAGGCCTATTGTAGTGTGCTTCTAATACAGTAAATTTTTTTGAATCATGCGGTGTTAACTGTGCAGTATGTAGTAATCCAAGGACTCAGAAAAACTCTGAGCTCCAGACGGAGCTCAAACCCGGAACCTTTTGAATGCTAGCCAGTCACACCACTAGAACTTACATGGCAGAGCAACGTTGCCTTTGGTATTTAAGTCTGAGAGGATCGGAAGGTCGACAATGACATTCTGGACCGCCAGTCTCCAAGTGTCAGTTAATCTTCAATCGAATGTTATTACAGTATTTAATGGTTTCATTCGTCTCATGAAATTGCAGTTTGTCACTATTTGTAGCTTTCTAAGATATACATACTGTGCAAACTGTAGTTAGTCAAGAACTCACAAATTTAGTCTCTTTCTTTCATAGCAAGATACAACAAAGCTAAAGGCCTGTCTAAACTAGGAAACATTGTCACTGATGAAACGATAAATTCACATTTAACCTACACTACTGAAGTCAACTGAAAAAGCTCACTCGAGCGGGATTTGAACTCGCACCTTCGGGAATCCGCTCCGCCGCTCCACCTGTTGAGCTATCGAGCCTACAGGGACTGGAAGCGAGTTATTATCCAATTTAAGTGCACAAGATATTCTCGTGACGACTTAACACTATCCACGAGGATGGATGTGCAGTGTTTCAGTTCTATTTCAGAATCATCCTCAGGGTAATATGAAACAATAAATTCACATTTAACCTACACTGTTGCGGGATTTGAATGGTTCAATGTAACTTTATCGTTTCATATTACCCTGTTTCATATTACCCGTGGTTAACGGGTAAAATCCGCTCGAGTCAACCTTTTCAGTTGACTTCAGCAGCGTAGGTTAAATGTGAATTTATCATTTCATATTACCCTGAGTATGATTCTGAAATAGAATTGAAACACTGCACATCCATCCTCGTGGATAGCGTTAGGTTGTCACGAGAATATCTCCTGCATTTAACTTGGATAATAACTCGGATTCCGGAAAGTGCGAGCTCAAATATTGCTCGAATCAACTTTTTCAGTTGACTTCAGTAGTGTAGGTTAAATGCGAATTTATCGTTTCATATCAGGAAAAGCTGCCATTGTGGGTTTGCAATTAATTCCTTGAGATTCAGTAGACCAACAAGTGGCGGCATGTTGGTGTCAAATACAAAAGCAGTTAATGAAGTTAATGAGATTCTTTTGTTAAAGCTCCACTAATATGGCCGCCGTGGCGTCACGTGGAAACCACTAATATATGTTCGCTTTTCGTAGAACAATAGAATAAACTGTCGAGCTTGTATAAAGTGAAAAGTGGTAAGGAAATGCCATAAGTTTGAAATACTTGAACAGATGTTTCAAGCAAAAGGTGAATTTTACTATTTCAAAGTTTCAGCCATTTCCTAAGCTTATTCGCTTTATACACGTCCTTCAGTGACGCTTACAGGCCGAGTGCTTAGTTCTTAGATTATGCTGGCCGTAAAACTTCCGTGGAAAATATAATTAAGCGAACTAACAAATTTTTAATGATTAGTTCGCGTTAGTTCAAAAAAAAATTAAAGTATAGGAGACGCCAATGACTTTTGGACTTGTGACCAAGACCCCAAGTCTGAAGCGGCCGAGTTGGTTTGGCGACGATCTATACACGTAAACACACAAACTTTACGGGAAATTAAATTTTGGACTGCCATACACCTATCGGGTAAACGACCCCCAGGCACGTTTAGATTAGTGGGCGAGGGGGTTATGCTTTCCCATTGTAACGACGTAAATAACTTACCATATGTCAAGGTATAAGAAGTTTTACAGTGGTTATCAATGGTTGAGATGGCTGCTGCTTTATGATGGCTTGTGCCATAACGGTACAAAGCTTCCTCCAAACTGTTACCCCATTGAGCAAGTTGCTAAAGTACAAATAAAGACAGCAGTTATCAAAGCATATCGCTAATCAGCATAAAATAATTATGAATATTGCCGTTGGTAGTCTTAATTGACAGTCTTAATAGTCTTAATACAGTTGATAGTCTTAATAGTTATCGAAAATGGGTATTGAATGAACAGAATATGAACTATAACAGCTATCAAAGTTTTGTCGGACCCCCTTGGTTTACTTAGGGATTCTTCATGGTAAACGCGTGCATACAATTTTTACTCACGAGTTGTGATGTGTTATAAACCGAACGAGCGAGGTACGAGAGAGTGAGTTTTACGAAAAATCACAACTTCAGTCTTGGGAACTGTGGAACACTATGTATTCCGGAAAACGCTGGGCTTCAGACAGGACTCCAACCGGCCCTTCTGAATGCTAGCCAGACGTTCTAACCATTGAACCATCTGAGTTCCTGTGGATCAATGGTTAGAGCGTCTGGCTAGCATTCAGACGAGCGGGTTCGATTCCCGTCTGGAGCTCAGAGTGTTTCTGAGTACATGGCGTTCCACAGTTTGATCAGCCAAACTTCCTAAGACTTTAATAGTATCAAACTGCAGACTTAAAATTCAAACATCACAACTTGTTAATAAGCATTGTTTATTATATAAGTAGTGAGGTTTTAAAGTTAATTATTTGGAGAACATCGAACCCGATCACTTAATTAAGGATATTGTTACGTTATTACACCCACAAACCGATTTCCTTCGTCAAAATTGTTCATTGTTTGCCATATAAACTATTCTACTCCATTAGTTCTTGTCAGCATTATTCATAATGAACTTCTTATTCGAAGTATTTTTCTCATAATGTTCTTCGTTAACTTACACAGTTACCGAAACATTAAAATCCTTGGCTTAGGAACGAGTTTACCGAGCTTAATGTTGTGGCGGGAAAACCGTCAGCCAATGAGAACGTTGATACGGTTTTTTCACTAGTGAAAAATATCGTTCTGCCAATAAGAATGCTGATATGATACCTTTTTAACAAGTGAAAAAGATCGTTCAGCGAATCACAGTCTTCCAATTTTAAGCGTACGACTTTTATTCGTGCCCTTTATCATGTGTTATCATAAAAGAGGGTAACCCATGACGATCGGTTTAGCGGACATTTTAACCTGCTTCGTTGTTTAATTCTGTAAGCTTACTTGATATCGTATCTTTTACAACCCTCCTTAGGGCGAGATAAAGAAAACATTTCACGTTCGTTCGACTGTTCACAAGTTTAGTAAACATCGACAATCATACAGGGACTCAAACTTCTGTTGTTAAAGTGCACGTGAAAGAAAACAAAAGAAAGTCTCATATGAAAGAATTGTTGAACAGATAAGTAGACTTCTTTTGTATCTAATTAAGCAGCTCTTGAGATATGTGGTTTGGTTTTATATGGAAAAGCAAAAGATCTATGGCAGTGTTTGCTTTTATGTATGTACGTTCCATCAAAAGGTGACTGCGAGAAAATGTACTTTGACATTTTTCCGTGAAGAGACTGAGATCGAGTCACTTCATATACAAATTTACAAAAGTGACACTTGAAGAAAACATCCACCACCTTTGTCTTTTAAAGCAAAAAGCAAACACTTGTCGAAATCTGATCTTAACCCTAATCAGTTAATCCTTACGCTATCTAAGGCAAAACATAACACTAACCCTCATGATGAGAACCGTAATGTTTACCTTAACCTTAACCCGACGCAAAGTCCCGTAACTGTTGTCAGTAGGTATCCTAAACATTCGCAAAATTTAATTTGGTTATGGATATCGGAAATTGGGTTTCTAGAATGTTCTTTGACGCGGCTAATTGGGAAACGCTCTGTTTTACTAGCCAACTGTTTTGACAACCAAGGCAAGAGAACTTAATGAAAGAACTATGGAATTTTGTTGGCGTACGATTTGATTCAACAGTATCCCAGTTTATAAGGAATTTGCACGAATCCTTGAGAAGGACGGTGACCCAGTGACCCAGACGGTGACTTCATATTTTCTAAGGAAAGGTAGATGAATCCAAATTTTCGCGGTATCATCAACTAAGTCGGCGGTGCAGGGGCGGATCTAGGGGGTGCAACAGTTTCTCAACTGCAGCAGTCAGATTTTCGACATTAAAAATTGAGATATCATGAGAGATCATAACAATTTGTCTGTATTTCTCATCCAATAGTTCGGTTGATCTCGTGCTTGAGTTATCTGCTTGCAGCGGAAAAAAAGCTCTCGGTACAAGTTTTGCAACCATCGTTTGCAATGCAAAAGAATGTGATTACTTGAAGTATTCCACTAATTGCAAAACACTGGATGTTGCGTACCATACGCCAGGGACATAACTGCCCCACCCCTTACTTCGAAAGGTAGAAAACGTAGTAACCTAGCCTTGCGGCAGTCAAATAAAAATAAACTAGCTCAGCTGCTATTTTTAGTAAGGTATGCACCCGTGAAGGAGAGCAGACCAATAAAACGGCTAGAATCTGCTCCAGTCTGTCCCCCTCAGAATACCCCGCATCTCAAGTTTTCACATCTGCGCGTTTTTACTCTTCGAACATGCTTCAAACGGCATCTGTTCTCTGACAATTAGTATGTTGTATCAGAATCCAGTTCCTATTCAGTTGACTAATGGAATCCAGTGATGTGTCACAGCAGCTGCTGGGAATTCGTGGTGGGAGCCTTTCCTCTACTGAGCAGGGACATAAAGCGAATATTTGCTCAGGAATGAAAAAGGGAATGGAGTGCAGCAAAGGAATCATGCTCTTTGTGTCACCTTCCCGTGAGGTGAGTGTTGAATAGTAAACGTATAATGAAAAATATGTCCACGAAGTTATGTAGATTATTGGTCTGCTCATGAATAGTAAAATGCTATTGGTATAGCTTGTCCAAATTATGAAAATAAACTAATTGCTGTCTGTTGGCCATGAGAGAATAGATTGTTTGGTCTAGATAAAAACCAGTTGTTATTGTAGAACTTATACCCAACATGTACGATAAAATATGGCATGCTTGAGGTGAGTGATTTGTAAACAATGAGGGGTCGAATGATCGCAAACAGAAACCACGGAAGCGCGTCTGCCGTGCCATATTTCTGTTCAATTCAATAATTATGCTACTTTAAGATAAATCGGCAATTGTCTCACTATCTACTCTAGTTGTTTGTAAAATCTTCGGACGACTTTAATAATCATTGTCAGCAGTTAATGGAGACAATGGCTAAAAGCCCGTTTATACGAGGCAGTCAAATCACCCCAGTTAGAGTAGGTTGCTTGTTTTGCTCACATCAAATGGTAGGCAATCCACGGCATCACGGAAAGGGCCAGGTAAACTTGAACACCAACTGACTAGCAAAAATGAGCTGAAATAGAGATTACGTTATGGTAAATGCGTGCGTATGATTTTTATTCACGAGTTGTGATGTATTATATATCGAACGAGCGAGATACGAAATAGTGAGTTTTATGATACATTACAACGAGTTAATGTAAATCGTACAAAGCATTTACCATGATGTAATTTGTTTATTATATAAGTATTGAGGTTCTAAAGTTAATTTCAAGAAAAACGAATCCGGTTACTTAATTAACGACACCTAATCACAAACGGATCCCCTTCGTTAAAATTGTGCATTGTTTCAACACAAACTTGTCTCTTTCATAGTTCTTGGAAGAATTATTCACAGTAAACTTGTCTAGTGTACTTTCCTTATACCGTTCTTTGATAACTTACAGTTGCCAAAGCATTAAAATCCTCGGCTTGGAAGCGGGTTTGCTTAACTCAATGTTGTGGCGGGAAAACAGTTAGCTAATGAGAACGCTAATACGATTCTATTCACGAGCGAAAAATATCGTTCGACCAATCAGAGCCTTTCAATTTAAAGCATACGACGTTTTTCGGGTCCTTTATCGTGCGGAAAACCCACTACTTATATAATAAAGTAAGATATTTTTTAATTGGATTGGACTGCCAATATAATCCCCGAATTCATGTAGACTTGGCCTAAGTGAATTTTTTAAGTATAATTTAACATTTATAGATAACATTGGGATATAGATAACAATTTATTTGATTTCCATGGAATAATAATCTGCTTAAATTACTATAACTACAGTATATTTATTAATTAATATTGTATATGATATTTTTACCGTAATAGTATTGGCACATTATTTATATTATGGGAAAAATATCCAAGATTATCGATAAATATACTCAATTATAAATTATAAATATGCAAATTATATAAATTATATTATATATATTAACGCTAAATTATACTGCACTTATAGACAATTTTTAGATCCGTCCTTTAGGTTGACCATGCGGAGATGGTAGTTTTCTGTTTAACGCTTCTTCTTAAACCAAGATATTTAAGAATTGATTATCCTTCCTAAGTGCCATTCTTTTGCTGTTCAGTCTCTTCTGCTGCTCAACTACAGTACATGATCGTGTAAACATCACAGGGAATCAACGGCAAGTTAATTTTTCAGTTATCCTTCGTAGAAAGAGGAGGTTTTTGGTCACCTCCCCCCATCCTTTAACGTACTCTGACATGAAATAGCGAATTTCAATCATTTTGATGCAGGTTCAGGTACAGCTGAGGTCAGTCTGCAGTCTATGCAGTAACTAAAATTGCTAAATGATACTGAGACAAGTGAATTTTTATTATAGTATCAGTATTCTAGTTCATACTTGTACATGATTACATTACTGAGGACTACATATAAGTTACAGTAAATACTATACTTAAAAATATCTTGGCATCGACTGAACAAGTTTTTGTTATGATAGTGTAGCCACCAGTATACCTGTTCATGAGCAGACTAATAATCTAGATAATTTTACGAATATATTGAGGTAACCATAAATAACACACCGGAAATATTTTTCCATATAAAGGAGATTGTTCAACCTTTTGAGAACAACATACGTCCCTTCCCAACTTTATATTAACTTGAGGCTTCTTCCTTTTCACCTACGAGGATTAAATAACCAGACTAGGTCGCCTTCATCGAAAACGCTAGAAGTATGGTCAGGATCGTAACGTTTTCTCACGGCTTCATAGTTTAATTCCAGATGTTTCCTAGCAAATTCACGAGTTATTTGCAAACTCTCATGGAGATTTCCGACATAAGAACAATAGTTTTCGACAAATTCTTGTTCCGGACGTCCATAAACCAAATCCATGACCTGATGTCACACCCCATCATTAATCTTGTGGGAATGAAGTGCGTGGCAGCATGGATCGTTATTCGATAGGTAATGAGAAGTAGTGGTACGTATTTATCCCAGTCCCTTTGGTGATCAGAAACGAATAGAGAAAGTTGAGTCTTCAATGTCCAATTGTATCGTTCGACCATCCGGTCCGATTCCAGATGTAGAGGTGTGGCCGGATCATCTTGATTTTTAACAAAGAGCAGATCTCCTGAAACACCGCCGACTCAAAGTTTGTTTCCTGATCTGAGTGCAGTTCAAGGGGTACTCCCAATCTGCATACAAATTCATTTATCAAGGTAGTAGCGACTATTGTGGGCATTTTGAGAAATAATCCATGACCACTAATAAATACCGATTGCCTCGCTCTGATCTAACAAGAGGGCCCACCACATTTATAGCACTCATCTTCAATGGTGCTCCTGTGACATAGTTTCCTGAACGAGCCTTCTTCCTTGTCACCGGGCCTGTATGTGATGAGCATAAGGAACATGCAGAGCAACATAATGTCACATCTTCATGGCAACGTGGCCAGTAAAACATTTGCTTCACTCTTTCTAATGTCTTTCGAACACCGAAATGTCCTCCTGTTGGAAGGTTGTGAAAATGGAGTAGCACTTCCTTTCGTAATTCCTTGGGTAATACTAATTGAAGTCGTATTGACGCTCCGGTCGGTGACTCCCATTTTCGGTACAAGATGTCACTCAACAAATATAGGCTGTCCCACTAAACCCAATGTGGTGGATTCCTTGGGGCCTCCTCGCTTATCGTCGGGCTCCGCCCCTTGGGCCCGACTCTTGCTCACTTCCCGGCTCGGAACTGTTTCTCTCTTGGTTAGAAAAACGGCATTCTCGTTAGTGGTTTCCGGACCCGCTTGTCCAACACTTCTTCTTCCCTCTTGGTGGAGAGGTTTCCTGGCCCTTTCCTTTCCGACTCACTTCCTTCGCCATGTCGCCAAGCTCGCGGGTAATCTTCTTTAACTCTGTCGGGAACTCGCCGTTTATTCTCGATGTCTCGTCAAGTGGATTCACTGGGCTGTCTGGACTTTTTTCTGGCAAAAAATCGCGCACTGTTCTGACTGGTCTCACTCTTCTTCGTGCAGAGAGACTAAACGATTCACTCTCAAGAAGTAGGGAAGAAGGCCTAGCTTGAGCAACTCGTAGGCCCATTTCGTCGTCATTCAAGGCATCGATAAATTGATCTCTCGTGAACAATTCTAACACTTCCACTGATGCTTCCGAATAAGCCAGTCGCGCAAGTCTCTCAAGGTCTTCTGCCAGTTCTGGTAAAGTTTCATCCCGACGTCTGACCCGATTGCGAAGCTTCATTCTATGCAACTCTGCTTGTCTTTTATTCCCAAATCGGCTTTCGAGAGCAGCTACTAGAGATGGATAATGAGCTCGATTCTCCATTAGCAAATTCGACAAGACCATGAGAGCTTGGTCTTTCAGGCTGGTGGCAAGGAAAGCTGCCCTTTCTGGTCCAGTCTGGTCCATTATTATCAGCCATGATCTCAAATTCTGTGTGATAGACCTCCCAGGATATCTGACCATCAGACGTTGCAGGTTTTTGAACTGGACAAGATGACCCAGATTGATGTAGATGGACAGTAGATGCCAGAGGTTGCGTTGTGTGGGTTGATACAGGGCAAATAAGCGCCTGCCATCCTGCCATCTGCGGTTGGCTGTCGGAGAACAAGTTGGTCAGTAGGAAACAGATAGCTCGTAGTGCCAGCTACGGGCGGTCGCTGTACCGCAGGAGTTGAAACTGGGGGGGATAAATAAGTCGTTGTGGTTACCACTGGATGCTGTTGCACTGCAGGAAAGATGTACGCAAAAGCACGGGTCTTTGTGGGCAGTGGTCTCTCATTCTCACAATTTGACGAAATTATGGTTGGTGTGGTCTCAATGTCGCGTTCCGCTGCGATATTTCGAATAGTTTTCTCTTTCCCAAAACAAATCCACACTACTCCGAGTAGCTTCATAAGCACACCTCTTTTATTCACCCATCCTCACTTATATATATTGATTTGCATAATTAGTATAACAATACACGCATACAATAACACAACCATAAACAACACATACGAAATATTTTTCCATATTCACAACAGACGTCATATCGCTCCAGTCAGATTTTGAGCTGGATCCGACTCTGTGGTGATGTTATTTTTGTTGGAATGTGATGAAGATGGTGAAAAAATGTTCCTGAGAGCTTTAGGAAAAATCTAGTCCGACAACTGAATATAGAAATTGTTTCGAATTTTGTTTTCCGGAGAGATTCGAGGCAACAGATTTTATAAAACTGCTTCTTCTTGCAAATTACTTCTTCTCCAACAAAGACCGTATGTACACTACCGGAATATCAAAGCTCTATCGTTTACAAATTCTCGTGAACTGGTTGTCAATACAGTTATACTGGTGAAAAATAGGGTTGCCTACTTAGCCGCATCACAGAACATCCTACAAACCCAAATTCCAAAACTTATAACCATATTAAATCCTGCGAACATTTGGGATACCTAAGTACACTAACGGAAATTTGTTCTGAGATGTACACTATGATAAACTCTAATTTATCTGAGTTAACCCTCAATAAATGTAAAATGATAAAGCCAAACACTGGTTCTTATTGCTTTTTAATCAAGTCCTGGCCATCCGCCGACATAGGCCGTCGCTAAACTATAGAACATCAGCGCCAAAAGATCTAGTGACCTTCTATTAACGTATTAGTCCAGTACTTTCGCCAGTAAATATAGCTGTCACCACGTTTGTTATTAGCAATCCTGCATGATGATGATGACTAGAGCCTGTTCGAAACGGTGATTGTAGAATATTCAATAAAATTTGTTGACGATATTAATAATATTAACATAACAATCGTAACTCCGAAGAGTTGCCATGTTATGTATTATTCTCAGTGGATCCCGTAATTTCTCGTTAAGTTTCATACAATTTCCGACTAATATTGCCTACTTGGATAGGATCGCCAATTGAAGGTTTTGTTGTAGTTCCTTCCGGTTTTGGAGCTCCTGGATCCAACTTTGGTTCTAAAAGAACGGGATATCAAATGATATATGTTTATTTCATCAAAACTCTCACCAGGCACTCATTTTTTGAGTTACGTCTCTCAAGTTTGGCATGCACAATATTAAATAAATGTAGAAGTTAGGGATTTCAAGAAAAATACAATAATCTGAAAACTGTAGTTGCTGCCGGATTCTTAACACAGGAACTTCCAAAACAACATATTTCTCATGTTAGATGATCAAACAATGAAGTTGTGTTCGTATTTCAGTAACACGTGTCGCCTCTTGTCTTGATCGGAAGGATGATACGGGACGAATATCAATTGAAAAATATTGCGCCAAAAGTAAAATCCAAACACGGTCTTACTCCCGTACGATCTTCAACATTTTGGTAAAGTTTGGATTAAGGAACTGGGTACAACGCGAATTTCTCTTATTATCGACTGAGCTGTAGAATTTTTTATCTTTTGCAGAATTTTTAATGCTCCAAAGCATTGTAGTCATAGCATTTTTTATTATATCTTGGTTGTTTTTAATATTTTTGGAAGAAAAAACTAAAAGACATGAAAGATCCCTAATTCTAAGATATGAATTAGTGAAAATCTAAAAAATTTTAAAATCAATGTTTTATCATATGCAACTTTAATGACGGGAATAATAATGGCACACAAGCACTACATAATTCATTCTGCTTAACACTATTCATAGCTCAAAATATCGTTATAGTGGATCCTTTTAGAGAACGTAAAGATTTGCAATAAATAAATGTGATGATGTACATGTACATATTGGTACGTGCAGCAGAGGGGAGTTCGTGTGTATTAAAGCTAGAAGGGTCAGGGAACTGCCGAAAATGTAAGATAGTAGAACTGAAGTTTCGAGCAACTGTCCTCTGTCGGAATGCCTTCGAACAAAGGGTTTTCCCTTAAAACGTCAGTTTCGATATCTTAAATTTTAGGTCGTTCCTTGACCTTTTTGGCATAATAGACGTCGTTCAACCCTGGCTACGGAGCACTCTAGTTTTATATCAGGCGTTGATTTCAATTATGTCAACTGGTTTCCAATGACAAGCCAGTTGTTGGGGATAATGTGCATAGTTATAAATTTCAAGCCCTGACATCTTACTGTTGAGCGCCCCTTTTATACTAATCCTCACCAAAATTTTCTTTTAATTATTCTCCAAGTCAGCCTTAGATTTTTGTATCATACTTCGTCGTAAAAACAGCTTAATCGGCGGGTTTCATGGCGTGAGTTCCTCTCGTGTAGAAACCAATATTTTCGTGAGGAAACTTTTGGTTTAGCATCGAAAGTAGTTAAAATTCTAATAAGTTTAATCCAACTGGCTAATCATCTTTAATCTGATTACAGTGAACTAGTCGTCAACTAATCCTATGGTATGAAGGAATTAACCTTTCCATGCAGTCTCATGCACCCGACAGACAAAAGCTTACTTCCGAACTGGGCTAGCCAGTTATGCATACATACATATTCACGTACGAAATAGGAAGATCTTATCTTGTGATCAAAATAAGTGAGATGATGGCATCGTGAGAAGCTATATCACGACGACAGGTCTGTATTAAAGCGATGGCCACTTGTTCACCTGTGTCATCTTAGAGTGCCAGTTTATGTTGAACGAATTATCGCTATCAGTGATGTTGCACTAGACTGCTGTTGAGTATTTCTACCACTGAAAAAGCTTAGGTTTGTCGAACTCTGGCAGTTTACTTACGCTCGATACTATTCAATTTGTTGTATGTCTCGATACGGCTTCTGTTTTGTGATAGGTCACCAAATTTAAATTGTCAGTTGCATTTAATACAAGTGGTTGCGTGATGTCATGTTCAGCATCGTTCAACTTCGCTAATATCGATACTTCTAGTCATCAATGCTTTATTGTGCTATATAAATGCACTATATAGATTCTCGTTGTGAAGAAAGTTTGAAATTTTGCATCAAGACCAGGAGTGTCAGATTACTAAAGCTTTTACTTTCAAGGTCAATTGATCTACAAATTGAATGGGGGGACGGACCCCAGGCATTAACAAAAGCTGGATTGATACCTGGGAAGTACACCTACAGTTACGCTGCACAACGTAGGATAATTTCTCTCAATAACAAGACAAAACACGAGAAGTCTTATGAATAAATGTATAAATTTGCTGAAACAGGGGTGGCACCACGCAATTTGAATCGAAGCATTAATTATCAAATTGACCTTTCCCGGATTCGGTCCAATGCCCACGAAAAAATGGATCCAGGTCGAGGCCAGAGTAGACATTTTAAGACGTTTGTTCTACTTTGTCATTACTGGTCGCGACTTAGATCCATTGTTTCGTGGGCATTCAGCAAAGGTCAACTTGGTCATAAAATGTCGCATTAATATCGCTCATATCGCAATGACTGTATCTTTTTAACGTTACCTTTATTATTATACCTTTTACCCTTCATTAAGCAAAAGCGGCGTTCATTTGAGCGATTGTCCTCCTCAGTAGTGCTTTTCAAACTTCAACAACGCCAACCAAATTATAATTGCGCTAAAAGTAAATTCATTTACAACAAGTACTTAAATATTCCGTTAAATTGAAGTTCAATAACGTTAATGTAGAAAACATTAACATTTATAGTATTTCATTAGCGTCAATCAACGTTCAGTAAGAAAAACTGGGAAATCAACAAAATAAAATAAAAAGTCAATTAGCGATAACGCGTATATATTGGTACATGTTGTATGAAGAAGAGTGGTAATAACAATTACCAAGACGGGCAATGTCTGCAGGAAATTGTTGTACAAGATATAGCACTTGAAACGTCTTCAGATGTGCGCAGCTAGAGTAAGGGTTACAATGAGCGAACAAAGAAGGATACAGAGAATTCGCAGGATAACAGGTAAAAAATTAATACTGTTTTCTGAAGATCCAGAACAACAAGACTATGTCTTGCAATGTCGGATACTTTAGGGTTCAATCGTTCAATTGCCAGAAGGATAAAATCCGAAGAAGGGAGGGTTAGGAGTCCTTACGAATCTTACCTTATCTTCCTGCGATAATTTCCCTCTCCTTCTCGGCTCAGTCATTGTAACGTTCAGTCCAGCCATACACACGTGAGAACAACGTTTTAAGTGTCATCGTGTGTAACTGTAGGTACCAAAATACCAACATATTACCACTAATTGACTTTTTATTTTATTTTGTTGATTTCCCAATTTTTCTTATTGAATGTTGATTGACGCTAATGAAATACTATAAATGTTAATGTTTTTTACATTGACGTTATCGAACTTCAATTTAACGGATTATTTAATTACTTGTTGTAAATGAATTCACTTTTAGCGCAATTACAATTTGATGGGCGTTGTTGAAGTTTGAAAGGAACTAGTGAAGAGGACAATCGCTATAATGAACACCGCTTTCGCTTTAATGAAGGGCAAAAGGTGTAAAGGGAAGCGTAAGGGCGGCAAGGGTAGCGTATCCTGTTGGCGCGCTTGCTTTCACCTCTGAGGTTCAAAGTTAAGCCGACTCAGACAGAGTTAGCACTTGGATGGGTGACCACCTTGAAATACCCCATATATATTGATTTCTGAGCCTAGGCCTCGCGCGAGTAGAGTTTTTGGTTCTTTCGTCTGCCTTTGCTTTTCCTCCCTCCGCAAGATCAGCCTTAGGTGAATCGATTCTAGACGTCGAACGCTTCTGACTGAGGCTCTGGCTCGCAAGACTGGGTGATCTCTTCCTGCGTTATCGACGTCAAATAGGTTCCCTTTCCCTTTCAACCAACCAGAGGTAAAGTCTCAAGAGCAACAAGTAACGTGTTGTGGTATGTTGCCTACAGACACATAACTGAACAAAATACAACGAGAAAGTAGTAACATCTAACAAAGTATTAACATTAACTCTGTTTGCTTTTCTTTTGTTGCACAGTTGCGTAAGTTCTGTAATTTCCAGTAACGTTCGGAATATTTATAGCACTTAATGAGCAAAAGTCAACTGTGTTAACTTTCTATCTTGAACCTGCGTGGTAAATATACCTTCAACGATATCATAATCATCAGTGAAAAACTGCTCCAAAGGCTTCTTTTTAGGTCTCTAGGACGAAGTAAAAAATTGGAAGAACACAATCATCCATGCGTCTGCAAAAACGGTAATACCACCTTAATGGATACTGCGTCTGCAGGAGACTACTTTAGATGACTTTAAGGAGACGAAAATTGGCAAAAATTAAGCTGTAATCTTCCTGCGGTTCCTAAGTACTGATTGACTGTGTGTTTCTTTTTTTTTGTTTGATGAATTATTGATAAGTTTGAGAATAATAAAGAAGATAGTAAAAAGCATAGTGCTATTCATCAATGTTATAAATAATTCTATCAACATCTTTTAAAAACTGTTTCAACGAGAGAAAATTAGGAAAAACTGCAACTTTAAAACATAGTTTTTAATGGATGTCTTAAAATGAATTGATCGATAAAATACAAATCAAAATCATACCTTAAGTGTGTTTAGGAGTTGCTGAATCTTTGACGAAACCTTTCCAGCTGATGCAGCTACAAAAATGCAGAGATCACATTCAAACAGTTCACATTCCATACCTCGCACTACGAAGTCAAACCTGCAAAATTACATACTACTAGGTTTCATACATGTCAATATTTTTGGAGGCACGTTTTGCCAATATCATAGCATTTAGGATTTGCCAAAAGAAAAATTAAAATAATGACGTCGTCTCACTATTGGACCCGTCTTCAAAAGATTAATCACTAATCTGTGACAATGTTTGATTTACTATTGAACTAAAAAAATATTAAAAGTGAAATTTATGCCTAAAACAATGCCTAAAGCACGTACTTTAGGATATCCCTTATTTTATTCGCTCTCTATGGGTGGTTTTCACTCTGTCCCCAGGGATTCGAATCACAAAGGGTAAGGCGACCATATTTGTGTACCTAACAAAGGACGCCGATCAAAAATCCATTGTTATGGTACACAAATATGGCTACCGTGAAAACCTCCCATACTCTCTCGACACGTAAACGGCTTATTTCAAAGATCGTCGGCTAATCGATGATCAAGACCTTGGATCAGGTCTTGATCGTCGATTATCCGATGATCAAGACCTGATCCAAGGTCATGATCATCGCATAATCGTAACTTGAGTTTAACCGTTTCCTTGGTTCGTCAAAGGCCTTGACGTTGCATTTTCCGCAGCAATTCTAAAAGACGCTTTTGCTTCTAAGTATACACAAGCTTCTACTACCTTTTCGGTAACTGATTGAGTGTAAATGCCAAAAATTACTCTCATTACATCATAAACATAATTCTATCTTTCCACTTAAGAGTTACTCACTGCCATTGGAATCCAAGTCAGAATCTAATCGAATTGAAACAACTTGCATCTGACTTCTTCGTTTACTTCCCACTTTTAAACGGTCTCCTTCTACTAAGACCGGTTGAGGTAATGCAAGGTCTGGTTCAAGTTGTCCTGTAACTCTCGTAATATCTGGACTTGGTGTTTCCTCGACAGTTAATTTATATTTTTCTGGTTGACTTGCCAGTTGCAACGATTCATTTGTTGAGTCAACACTCTCATTCCGTCCATCATAATCAGGTATGGGTATATCCACTGCAAAGTATAATGGTCAAATATATTATTACGTTTTTTGACTCACTTTGAGAAGTCTGGTTTAGACCGATTTTACTTTAATAATCAACTCGACTACGTTAAATGACAGTTTTCCTTTTGCTTTTTTATTTATAAGAAATGG
The DNA here is from genome assembly GCA_036872915.1 of Nanipora kamurai. Classification (NCBI taxonomy): domain Eukaryota; kingdom Metazoa; phylum Cnidaria; class Anthozoa; order Scleralcyonacea; family Helioporidae; genus Nanipora; species Nanipora kamurai. Next base: position 527,095 of record JBAHVQ010000416.1, on the reverse strand, counting down.
GCAGCAAAAGGAACTGACACAAGACCCTTGGGAACGGTAATGGGTCAGAATTAATATAGATAAAAACTTGATGTTATGGTACCAAAAGATATTGTTTTTACAAATAATTGTGAACCCGAATGTCCGTTTATACATGTATTATCCACTTGGTCAGAGAAGTTTATTAATATAGTTTTTAAGTCGTTTGGTTGCCATGGCTACCAAAAACGGGCGGTAAACCGACAAAGAGCAGCATGCTAACAGCTCTAACTGCTTCAGCATTAAACTTTTTTCAGTGAAATTTTAGGAATATATTTGTGGAAATAAAGTTATGCAATGAACCAACTATATTTTTATTCAGATAAATTGTATTGGAGGAATGAAGTAAATAGTAAATTGATCAAAAATAGGTGAAAATGGGTGAATACATTAAATTGCGTTTGAGATATTGTTACAAACTGGCGATGTGTACAAAATTCATCATTTTGAGAAAATTGAGATTGTAGGATTTTTTTTTTATTTATAGGAAATTGTTGACAAAGTTCTTGATTCTAAAGCCTTAAGACTATTCAGCTGCATATTTTACACGCCCTCTAATTTTTTTGTTATCTGCTCTTACATAATATTGCTTAACCTCTTCTGACTTTAAGTACTATAGGGATTTTACGGCAGAACACGTTACTTGTTTTGAAATTCCCATACTACGACGAAAGCAACAAAAGTTAGCTATTGCGGCCAGATTTTCAAACGAATTGACGCAAAGAAAAGCGTTGAAAACTCCAAAACGCTCAAAATTTTATTTACAGGACGCTTTAATTGTTCATCCTACCGGTTTTACAGAAATATTCGCAGACTTAAAAAGGATTTCGAAAAGTATTGGGGGTGTTCGTTGCGTTTGCTCACTAAGTTAATTTTTCAACGTTTGAGTGATTGCCAATGTACGTTGAACGACTAGGTTGTAACATTGACTCGACTTTGGTCGGTTTTCCGCACTTCGAAGACATGCATAAGCATTATTGTGTGCTTAAGGGTTTTGGTATTCCGGTAAACTTGAACCTATGCTAGTGAAGGGGTCATGCATTGTTATCAAACGTTATTTTGCCTTTGAAACTCGAAAAAAGAATGGTGAAGTTGAATACTATCTTGAATGTGATTACCAAAAGGGATCATGGGATATATATGGTTAACCGCTCATCACCAAACGTACCCCCGGAAAACAGACGTCTTATACTAAGTCTCACAGCAAGTTGTAATCCAAACACAAAAATTACTGCAGCAATACTCGACAAGGTGTTTTGACCATAAATTGCGTTATGATGTTTTTGAACATTCTTTGCCTTGCTGCAAGACAGACTTAATACCAGCCTCCCAGCGTCGCCGAATAAAATCTCACGTCGCTGTGTACTTCTGTCGACACATATCTTCGTCTGAAGAGGATCGGGATCATTAAGCTTCATGATGCTTTCACCCAACTAGTAAGTTAAGTCTTGCAAGGCTGTTAATAAACCTTTCGTCCAAAAGCAGTCCTCTTGTTATTCTGACATCGATCGGGAGGCGTTACAATTTGAAATAGCCAACCTTTCACGAATTTGACACACCCATCCGGTAGAGCATCAGAATTGTCTTTGCCGTTGGAAGTTGGTTGGTTGTTGATTAAAAAAAAAATCAGAAAAACATGCAGAAAGTGCCCTAAACTCTTCGAATATCCGAAATTTACATAGTTAACGGACATGGGTGACTTATTTAACGCTCTTAAAAATTTCCTTTTAACTCAAGTACAACGAAAAAACTCATGCTTGGCTTCATCTGTGAAAATTTGTGGTATAAAAATTTTTTTTCGAAATTTACAAAAAATGCTGAAAACCAGGCAATCATTGCACCTTAAGGGTGTAAAACACAAGCTAATGCATTTCTCTACCTATGTTAAACGAAGAGATCTTTCAAAGGATTCAATTAAAAAAACACTTGAAAAACAGTTCTTTAATTCTAGGCGGATGAATGGTTCCAAGTTTGTAAATAAGACGCTTTCCATGTATCTTGCAATCATTACCCTAGAATATGGATGGGATGGCACAAATTTCATATCCGAAAAACCATTGCTGACACAATTAAAATGTCGGGAGACACGTTTGTCTGCATTATTGTTCTTTAAGGTTGTTCTCCGATTAAAAATTTCATTTTTCTTTAATATTAAACATTTCACCGTCCTAAGAAATCACGTGAAGTTTCATCAGCAAATTGGATGAATAAAGGTTCTACTGCCCTTGTAAAATCAAATGAATGTGGGAAGGCTGGCCGAAACTGATTAAAAGCCAGGCTCTGTTCTCGTAGAAACAGCAACACAAAATCAGAGCTCAGAAAGTTACGGCTATGATGTCCCACGAAATCTTGACCCATTCTCTCCAAACTCCGTTTTTTAATTACAGGGCTAAAAGTTCAAACTTCTCAAAATACATTGCACAAATAATCAATACCTACTGATCTTTCAGAAAGTGACGATATTAAGAGAATCTTTAAGAGAGGTGTCGGAGTTTCACCGGTTTGGAGTAAATAGCATTAATATTTGGATATGCAGTAACTGATGTCAGATTAAGTGACTTCGAATGACAAAATTAGATTTAGGTTCTGACATTATAATGGTCAGAGTGACGATTTTGTGTCGTAACGTTACAAAACCGAAGCAGTCACACAATGCCAGCCAGACGTATCTACTCGTACAAACGTGGATCTTCTCAGTACCACAGGAATTTTGTGCAGTTGTGCAGTTATCAAGTAGAATGCGTACTGCATGTGGCATGAGTAACGTCTTTACAATAAACACTTGTATAACCTCATAAACATATTATGGGTGACATGTTGTGTTCCGTGTCAAAGGCAGACCATGAACTTTTTATATCTTGAATGGTTAAACTCAACCTTTCGAACTTTCATCATGTATGAAAAATGTGGCACATCAGTTTTGCAAAAAAATCTCACCGATTTAAATTGTTTCAACTGAACAATACCAGAGTTCAGCAAGTTGGCAGCCAAAAACATGCCCGTGAAATTTGCCAAACATTATGCTGGTTTTATCCTCTAAATATGTAATCCACCGAAACCTAAATATCTCGTTTTACGGAGTATTTCTTAAACGCCGAGAGGAGGTTCGTCAAGCTCGTTCACTCAGAAAAAACGATTTCTGAGCCCTAGACAGGAATCGAACCCCCAACCTTCTGATGACCGGTGAGACGCTCTAACCATTGAGCCCCTACGACTCAGATGGTGAGCTAGGCTGCAGATTCCCGTCTAGGGCTCAGAAATCGTTTTTCTGAGTGAACGAGCTTGAAGAACGTCCTCTAGTCGTTTGATATTTACCAAGCTCCCACATGAGCAGACTTTCTGTTCAGTGTTTAAGTATTCCATCATTATTATCATATCGTGACTTCCGCTTAGGCAGCACATATGCTGAACCTGCAGCCTAGCTCACCATCTGTATCGTAGTGGCTCAATGGTTAGAGCGTCTCACCGGTCATCAGAGGGTTGTGGGTTCGATTCCCGTCTAGGGCTCAGAAATCGTTTTTCTGAGTGAGCGAGCTTGATGAACGTCCCCTAGTCGTTTGATATTTACCAAGCTCCCACATGAGCAGACTTTCTGTTCAGTGTTTAAGTATTGGAGTATTTCTTATTAGCTGGATCGACTAACCTTATAGGTCAGGTACAGTAAGAACCATCACTCAAACCTTACAATTCTAATTTCTAATGTACTGCCATTACCTGATTCCATTTCAAATTGTCTATTTTGTCTTAAAGACTGTCGTTTGAATGGAGAGGGAACATGACTGTCAATTTGGGATTTACGTTGGGCTAAGGCAGCCTGTACCACTTCTACTCGTGTCACTATTATAAAATAGGATAGAAAATCATTAATTTTTCAATAGCATTTCAACTATTTTTCTAAGAATTAAAAAAAATTTAATTTGACCATTAATACGGATGTTACACTGGCGATTTTTAATGAGTATTTGTAATGGAACAAATATGATACAAAAAATTATACGTTTCACAAGCCATTTGTGAATGATTTTTAATGAAATCTTTTTCCGGCAAGATGTTGCGGTCAGTGTAACATCACCTCGTTGAACCTTTCAACCTGTTATCAGGCTTGCAAAGTTTAGTACATCAGTTTCGCTAAAAAACGTCATAAATTTAAATTGTATCACCTAAACAACACAATGGTTCGAACAATGGGCAACCCAAGACATGCTCATGAAATTTGCCTACTAGCTTACAGCTTGACGTCATCCGCCAAGCAATTGCGTTCTCTCCGTGGCTTTTTAACCACATATTGAGAGGAGCTAAAAATTAGGTTAAAATTAAAAGAATTAAAAAAGTGTGTTTTTTTTCCTTTACTTTGATTTTTTATATAAGTCCTTTCCATTGTTCCGCGACAACGTCTACCTTGGACGTGAAATCGTAACTAAAACCAAAGTTGAAAACAGGACCTAGAGACAACAATCCTGCACAAAATCATGGGGACACCACAAAGAATTCATTTCAGACTGTTTTTAGAGGAATTACTCTCAATTATAGAATAGCACAAGAGGTTAATTTTGAGTTACCGAGAAAAATGGTAAGGGGGATAGGTCCTGGAAAAATTAGTGCAGACATTCCTAACAAGATTGTGCCTGATAGAAATGATAAGCAGGTGGTCGCGAGCTTGGAAACAAGACTATACATTGTTGTGTACAATAAACGGGTGATTACAGAATAACTTAGACCCTTTACCATGCGATTTTTTAATTTAGCGAGACTTGAAAATAGGAATAGGATTTTTTTTTGGTAGGAAAGGGGGTTTACATGTGTTCCTGTAAATAGTATTAAGCTAAGGATTTCAACTTTGCGTGCGCTTGTAAATAGGAAATTGAAATTATATATTTTTGTATCTCTATTTCGTGTCTCTTTTCGTTTGGGGAAGAGAGCTCTGGGGACACAATATTAATCGCAATGGCCACTTTAAGGAAGATACAGGGGGTCAAAGGGTCAAGTCTTTAAGGCGTCAAGACGATCCTATGCGGCAAGCAACGTTTATTAAGATTAGCAAATCATCTGGCCGATGTTCTTCATTAACTCTCATCAGAAAGGAAACAATCTTATTCGATTCGAGCCAAAGCAGCTCCTTCACATCCGGAAGTTCTTTTAGAAGAATTACATCGGTTGATATGCAACACTTAAACTATCAAGCGGTCTAAATGGTATAAATAGGAATTCACAAACTCAGTGCATTCAGTTTCATCAAGTACATCTTTCAGATAACACTTCCTTTTGGGCTCTTGGTCTCCGCGGGGAACCATGACGGGAAAGACCACCTTTGTCAAACAATTGTTAGCCCATACTCAAGCGATGAACGACCCCGCTCTAGAGAATATCGTTTATTTTTATGCCGATTGTCAAGACACGTTTACTGAAATCAAACTTCCTTTCCCTCTACTTAATTTGTCCAAGGTATACCCAACGCGATCCTAGAATCCACTTAAACCAAACTCGAAATTTGTTTGTTATTGATGGCAAGATGGGCAAAAAAATGCGATTATTGCTAAACTGTTATAAAGTGCTAAACTTACATTATTCAAGATGAGAAAGCGAATCTGTATATGAGATCCTTCAGCGTTATTTGAATTACTATGACAAGAAAGTGAATAATCATGTTCGTATAAGCGTTGTCCTCTAAACCTATCGGAATTGAAGAGGCAGATGCTGAACCTGCACCCGTACCTACACCCGAGCAACCTGGTGCATCAAAAGTGACACCCTAGAGAGTGTGTGAGCCACTATGAAATCCAGAGCTATGCAGTTAATCAAGACGCTTAAAGCAAATAAAGAAGTTCTTATTTCAAATGACGAATGTCGGATGATTTCCGCAAGATGAACTATTCCCGGTACGAACGTTATCGATTTGATCAACGATTCTTTACTGCATTCACTACCTGCAGGACGATTCTGTCGGGAAACGGGAATTGAATTATGTTTGGGCAAACATCAGAACAAATTCTTCCTTCCACGGCTATTGTTTTGCTCTGGTGTGCATGTGCATGTGCATGACGTTCTTTCATTAACTTGTTCACATCAGTATAAATTAGTACAAACAGAATTAGCAGAAGAGAACTTCGATGGTATTCGACGACCCGATACTAGACACCGGATCAGTATCTTCCCCAAATCCTTTATTCATTTCCACTTGAGTGTCAGGCATGGGATATAAGTCGAGTTTTGATTTTCTACTGCTACAGGAACCTTTATGTAAAGTTTTGACAATTTTACTCATGACTTGTGGTTTAGAAATGAACCCAGTGTTTCGTCAACACGACTAGATGTTTTCCACTTGGCGGATTGAATGGCGAATTTAGAGGATGAGTTAGTTTTATAGACGTTTTGCGTTCACGGCTGCCTCCTAGTGATCTCTTTAGCTCCTTGCTTTCCAGGATTTTTAACGACATCCGCGCCACGTCACTTTACCGCACTTGCTTGACAATTTTCCCTGTGAGGATATCTCGACTGCTTTCGTGACTGCTTTCGTTACTGCTTACAAAGCCTTCTTCCAGCAACCTGAACTCCTCCGTTTACCAAAGCTATTGCAAAGCGTGTACTACTTTTGAAAAATTGCCAATACCATAGCCTTCTTGAATGCGTGCGTCAGGAAGACCAGGTAGATTTTCACCTGGTTGTTTTCTCAAATAATGCTGTTGGATCTGCTTTGTATGCGATACGATGGTACGTCTCACCTTTAAAAATAAGACTGGAAATTCCATTGTCTAAAGTGAAGTGTCACGATCGACTTCCCGAAACCAACTGGCACCTTTTCGTTCTTGTCGTTCTTTATATCTATTTCGATCGTCTCAAATGATTTCGCGATCACGGGGACGTAATGTAAGTTGCAAAGACTAACATGTTCATTTTTCCCACATATCCTTTCGGTAATCACGACTTGAAGGAGGGACTTTGGCATCACCCACCAACTGAGTATGGGCAACACTGGTGTACCGGTACACGGACGTAAATCTTGCGTTAACAACTGTCACGAGAGTACTTAACGTCTTTTTCTTGATTACCGTGTCTTCTTCAAAACCCAAAGCAGCAGCAATGTCGCCAGTAAAACAAAAATTTACCTCCTGTCATATCCGCTGTTCCTTTGCTTCTACCATCGTTAAACGAAAACTTGACCTTTGTTTGGGTTTCTTTTTTCATTCAACCGTTCATGGATGTGACCAAATCAGAGATGTTGTCGTAATGAGTATTTGGAAGGATCTCAACTTCATTGTAACCGTTAGTTTCCTTAGAAATGAAGGTTTGCTAAACCCCCTCTCGTGGGGAGCTCCATGAACGAGGATAACAAAACTCTGAGAAGGCGACTTTCCAATACTCGGTCAACTCTATAGTCTCGGTCAGCTTTACTTTTAAATTAGCTACCGTGTTATCCGGAAAATACTGAATGGAATTACCGCTTTAAAGCGTTAAGTAACACTGTGTGTATATCCTGACGAGTAAGACATACATGAACACATATTGTAAGGTACGTAAACTTATACTTCTTTACATTACCAACCATTTGACAAGATATTTATTACGTCTGTCTTCTATCAAGTTTTAATCGCTCTTTCTTTTCTACGACAAACAATGTCTTTCTTCACCAGTTTTTGTAATTCCTGTTCCTTCCAACACTTCTACATGGTAATGGCGACTTTGTACAAGGATGGTCTTTTAGGTATGCGTTGGGTGAAAGTAAATACTTCGGTCCATGCAGTTTCGTAAACACCTGTTTCAAACGTTCGTCTGGCTTTGCTGATGCGATCACCAACGCTAAACTTCTATTTGATCGGTGCAACTGACTCTTTTCCGTATAATCCCTGCCACACGACACTTTCATCATCGCGATTCACGGTTTCATGCCAATACTCCGGTGTTTTGAATGATTGTAAGAATAGACAAGTTTTTGCAACGCGTCGATATACTTCATCTTATTCTTAGCTGCAAAATACCTCCACATCTTTCCCTTAAGCGTTTAATTAAAACATTCAGCAGCCGACGCAGTGGTATCGTTGTGCGTGACGAAAAACAAAATGTCACTCTCTTTCAAAAATCTCTTAAAAGGTCTGTTGGTGAATACAGTCCCTTTATCAATATGCAAACTTTTCTGGACGTCTGCCTTTCTTGACTATCTTTCGAGAGGCTTTTGTCATGTTCACTCCAGACTTTGTTTTCAGCGGTTCTACCCACGCGATGTACGGGTTTATGTAACATATCTGTCTTGTTCTTTTAGCCACGATTTAATTCCATTTCGCCACATTTTGCATTTTCCGTCGTTTTTTTTTTACGGGATGGTAATTGAAATCTATCTCGCCAAAATTTGCCGGTCTTTCTGGGTTGTAGTACTAGACCGGATTGTACAAAACTCTCAATCATGATTTAGTCAGCCGTTGGGTGCTTAAACGTAGTTAAACTCTCATACTCTGATACTGACTGGCTAAAATAAGCACCGATCATTATTAAAGTTAATCACCATTTTATAAAACTGGTCCCAGGTCGTGATGGTACATTTCCCCCATAGAGTTCTAACAGTTGAATGACAATCATTCCAGAACAACACGCCACCACACTGCGAATACCTCTAAATAAAATTTCTGAAGGATTATTTGGGGTAATCCACTTCCTAGACGACAGCAAGTTATGTTCACATGATCAAGACTTAAAAACCACGCACAGCATACAACACTTCAAAACTAAAAAATAAAAAAAAATAACTAATAAGATGTCATTGGATTACAAATTAATTAGAAGTCCAGGAAATATTCAGCTTCTTCACGTTTTTTTTTTCAGTGCATAAACAGATTTGTGAAATAGTTCTTCGTAGGCGTCTATTCGGTCCACCTGTCCGCTCGTAAACGACTCACCAGTGTCTGTAACCTTGTACTGATACCGCAATGGATTGTTTAAAAGGGATCCAATATTGAAAATATGTGGTGAGTTCTCAGCAGCAGCAGGCTTCCACTCAAAGTAGCCGCAGGAGTTTTCTCTTTCGTTGGGACAACAGTAAACAAACGATCTTGGCTGGGTCCTTCTTTCTTGACTTTACGTACACGACACATTAGACCATGTCGACATAACGGTTTTGTACTCTCGACGATAGCTGCCGGAATTCTCTCCTTCTTGTTGTAAATCAACTTCCTTTTGGCGCTATTAAAATTCGAGTGACGTTATCGAAGTTTGCAAAGCGCTGTTGAAGATGCGAATCGCTCAAATGAACATCGCTTTTGTTTTAATGAAGGTGTAGGCAGAAATTACGTCAAATTTAACAAAGATAAAACTGGAGAATCAACATTGGGCAGGATGTGCGGCGAAAAAGGAGAAAATGTGAGTCATATCACAAGTGAATGCAGTACGTTGGCCAAGAAAGAATATAAGAAGAGACACGACAATTAGCAAGAATATTACACAGGAACATTTGTGGGAAATATAAACTCGCAAGAGCAGAAAAGTGGTATAAACATAATCCAAAAGGAGTGACTGAATCGGAGGAGGCCAGGCTATCAAGAATTTTAACATACAGTGGGAGAAGGTAACAGAGGTCAGAAGACCAAGCATAGTGGAAAAATGTGAGTCAAAAATATCAAGAGTTACGGTGGGAGGTAGCAAGGCTGGGGAAAATGAAGATGGTAGAAGTGATTCCGGTGGTGGTAGGAACACTGGAAGCAGTTGCAAATAAGACACAATTATGGATGAAGAAAATAGGAGTTGAAGTCAGAATAGAAAGTCTGCAGAAATCCGCATTACTCTGGTTGCCTAGAACAGTGAAGGAAGTGTTTGATTCCTGAAGCTGTAGGAGAGGTTACGCACTTGGATACCTTCGGGTCTTTAGTTAAGACCTGCTCCCTAAGAACTGTATCGGTAAACGTACTGCCTGCGTGAAGACATCATCATCATCATGATGATGATAATAATAATAATAATAATAATAATAATAATAATAATAATAATAATAATAGTAACAATAACAATAACCGCACACGATTGGATACTAAGAAAAAAGGCATATTAGGAAATTTATTGATAAGGAAGATTAGATACATAAAGTTGTCACACGACAACAATATGCATGAGAGGATTAAAGCAGATAGTTTTTAATTTGTTTTTAATCGTTTCAAGTCTTTAAATAATTACATGAATACCCTTCATAGTCACTGAAAGGATCACAACAGCTTCTGAATTCTTCTCAAATAACATCTTGTCAAATATCTCTAATGGTTGGTCAACCAAAACAATGCATTATTATTGTCGAAGTGTGTTTCATTTTTATTTGCTGTTCTGGAATTGCATCGAACTCCAGACATATTGGTCACAATTCTCTATCGTAAAGTCAACAATAGCCATGTGTTTTAATGCGGCCACCCACTTGAGTTAAGGCAACTAAATGTAAACAAGTACTTTTCTATCACTACACTCATATTTCAGGATCACTTATCCATTGTTCATAGGCAGGAGTGCACCATATTATGGTCTATGGCAGTTTTCAGCTAAAGAGATATTAGTTTTCATTCACTTTAATTTTACTTTTATTTTTCTTTCATTTTGATTTCACCTTCCTTGTATTTTGATTTCGTTTTACTTTTATCTTAATTTATTTTTGTAAAAATTTTAACAATTAAAACAAAAAATTCTTATAGCAATCCTCGGCAATCATACAGAAGGTACCCATATTATTATTATTTTTGAATTAACCAATCACCTCCAGTAAATCATACAATTCATAATACAGTATAACTCTAGAAGGGTATTGTAATGTTGGCCAGTGCCCCTCCCTTCATTTAAAACTCGAAAGGGATTAGCATTAGCTATCAATGTTTGTTAGCTGTTATCAGAAGACAACTTATGTCAACAGTCCAGATAATATTTTTCTCATGATCGTCTCGCTTTCCCATAATACTGTCTTTTGCATTTCTCTACTTATCCAATGTAGATCTTTCTCGTTGTTAAACAATTCCCTTACATCGTTTTTCAATTTTTTCATTCCTCCTCCTATTATTATTATTATTTTTATTACTATTACTATTACTATTATACCCATATTATTATCGGAGCTTATAATGGTTATAACAAAGAACGCATGTTCCACGCTGGACGTTCTATATGTTGGAATTCAAATAAGTTTGCCAGGAAAGGGATTACGCTGTTGATCATAAAAAATCTTATCAAGGCTCCAAACATTTCATGTCCCGATAAGTTAATTCAAATGAAGCTCATTTCAACGTGAATACATTGTACGAGAACATCACAATAACAAAACAATTACTACAATAACAAGAATAATCTAATAATACTACTACCGGTAATACCACTACAGTCGAACCTCAATTATTCGGACTCATAAGGATACACACAAGGCGAAATAATCCAGAGTCTCATTAATCGAAATTACGAACATTTATGAACTTAAGCACACGAGGTTAATTAAACTGGGTCAATAAAGAATGTCCTGATAATTGGAAAGTTCAAATTATGGATGTCTGGGTAATGGGAAATGTAGCAATACTAATGTATTGCTACATTTCCCATAATTTATTAAAATTAATGATGACAATAATACTAATATGCTAATATAAATAGTATTGTATTTTATAATAATCTATTAATACCATAGTGATACAACCCATACAGCTATGAAATTGGACTCTTACATACCCGGAAGAGGGTGGTACGGTGAATCTGCCGCAGGATTAAAGCTCGAGGGTTCAGACGAAGCTAGAATGTATCAAGACAAACAATAAGTATGATAACATAGACAACTAAATCATACCTTCAGTACATGCACGGTTAGCAAGCTACTGTAAACAAGCTAAAATATATTATAAGAATATTTTCCTGGATCGTGCACCAATTTATAAGAAAAAGTTGCCGAAGCTGAAAACAACTTACTCCAACATTTTGAAAAAAAAGCCCTTTCAGCACAGATCGGTGAAAAATAAAGCAGGTTTCCCTCTCGGACAAAAATAGAACGTTTTCACTTCCTCCCGCCAAAATGCATTTCAGTGTCCGACAAAGACACTAGAGAAAAAAAATTTTAATTTTTTTGCTTTCAATACTTTATTTAATACTGCAAAGACAACATAGCTTTTTTCCTTAATTTTCTAGTTTGTTAAATGTTCCACAGTTTCGACAATGCAAGATAGTTCGTTTACGATTTGAAGAAGCCCCCTAAATTCTTTGCTAGACGTTGCCCCCCTAGAGGTTAACTAGGCCCTTTTGTCACCCCTCCCCCGTTAAAAAGTTCCTACTAATTCGCTACTAAAACTTGTCTTTGTCTAGATTAAGTCCATCGAAACAGTATTTTGCATATTCAAACGTTTTTGGCGAACTTTTTGTTTTGACCAATTTGTCCTATGAGCTGGCGGCAAAGAGACTGTGGTAAAAGCCTGTCAAGTTCAGCGCCGTTCTCAACCCTGCTGGAGATCGCATCTAAATTATTCGCTTTTTATATGGCTCCTAATTTGCCAACACTGAAGATAGGATGATAAGTGAATAGGGAGGGAAATTTCGCCCTGCTCTGACGGCTGTAGTCTAACAAACGCGACCGCTAGTACATTATGGGCGCTCTTTGCCGAGGGAAAGCATGTATCAACAAGGAAGCAATTTTTGGGAAAATAAAGTCATTTATTGCATCTAAGTTCGATCTATTTCAGTGTGAGTGCTACGCTAATTCGCCAACGGAAATTAACTAACGCAGTGACAATGCTCTGAAACGTACAGAGGCTGTCATGTCTGGTTCAGTGTTTATCTAATGTTTTCTTTCTTGGAGTGGCTTGACTTAAGAAAATGTCCGTGTTTCCATCAAAATTAGACTTTAGAGAGAGAGACTTTAGAAAAATTAGACTTTTAATGGCTTAATTTCAACTTCTTCGTCAAACAAATCAACAAACTCGCGTTCGCACACAAGAATGTCAAGACGAGAAGATACTGAATTACACTATCATTGAAATCCATAGTTATTTTGATACGTGATATCCATTTGCAAACACTGTCTGACCAAAGCGTAGGTCAGTCAAAAGATAATGCCTTCGCATACCCAAGGAAGTATAATGCTAGTTCATCTTCAGCCAAAAGATTGATGAAACTTTGATCTGGCAAGCTACTACAACAGTCTTTGCATGTTCGACCACACGTTTGGCCGGGTGCTACCTGTATGTGATACTAGCGCGGTGAACCGGTGTTGTCTCGTTCGCAGACCGAAACTTCTTCACTTTATTCCTTAACTTATTCGGTTGCCACAAACCCAGCCAGCCATAAGAAGTCGTTGGTAAAGCATTCGTTGATCTTTAAAGGTCAGTGGACACGAAAAGGTCCAAATCGTCATTACATAAGGGAGTGATTAGTTACTATTCTGCTTAAAAAAAATGAAACTGGATAAAAAAACCTAGTCGTTTACAAGGAAATAGATGACTTTCCATCTCTACTGATCTCTTTGGTGTTTAACTTCAGTCGCTTAATGATATTTAATGAACGTTTTTGTACCTCCTCGTAATCAGCATAATTTATGAATGAGCTCAGCTAAAAACAAACGTGCCGTTATCGTAATTTGCCGGGGTTTACCCTCGGGTTATCGGTTGACTTTTTTCTTTTATTGAAGTTCATGGTAGGGAAATAGAACGGGGGGTAAGGTGATCGCAATTTCTTTCTGGACCATGTAGAACTTTATTGGAAAATATAAAAAAAAATTAGCGCAATCTCCTAAATTTGTCACTGTCTCATCATACTTATACGTTAAAGATGTGTCTCTCATATATTTTCAACATAATAGGCAGCACTGAAATAGACCTATAATTATCTATTGTTTCTTTACTCCCGCTACCTTTATAGATGGGATTTAAACACAGAGCAGAAGGCCTGCTCATGTGGGAGCTTGGTAAATATCAGAACAACAGGGGACGTTCGTCAAGCTCGTATCCTCAGAAAAACGAT
>JBAHVQ010000416.1:430522-452010 GCA_036872915.1 Nanipora kamurai | reverse complement strand
AGGGTAAAATCGTCTGGCGTTAGCCAGGGTAAAATCGTCTGGCGTTAGCCAGGGTAAAATCGTCTGGCGTTAGCCAGGGTAAAATCGTCTGGCGTTAGCCAGAGTAAAATAATAAAAGTCTGGAACCGCTAGGAAAGAGTTAGTTTTTTAGTTATGAAGGAGCATATAGCCTATTAACTGAATTTGTTTGATTTAACTATAACTTTCAAAAACTTTAAGATATATTATACTTTTTTTAGGAGTACTGATGACACAGTGAGAGTGCACGTCTCTCCCACCTCTGTGACTAGGGTTCGATTCCTGGCTCCGTGCAGTTTTCTGATTAAAGTTACCTCGGCCACATGTGAGAAGAGTATTGCCCAGATTGACTCTACCATGCATCGCAGGTTTTCTCCGAATACTCCGGTTTCTCCTTTAGTAACACTAGGCCCATGACGGGTCGTCTTTACTGGACCTCTACGGAGAAAAGCTTAGGAAGCTGATAATGATATTCAGTCTAAATAAAGATATCTTTACCCTCTCTCTTTCTTCTCTGTTTTTCCTCGCGAAAACCGAAAATCAACCCGTTTGTTTGTTACTCAAGATCGCTTCAGGTTTTTTGGTTACTGATCACTTACGTTAAGGACTGTCTGGTTTATAAGTATTCACGTACGCAGAAAAGACGAAAAACAAAAACATCCTACCATGATATTTTCTCGCCTAAAGTTGTGAAAATCCCGTCCTCCATTAATCAAAAATTGTTTCAAACGAACCTAGTAAATGGGTCATAAAGCAGGTTAAAACGGCGTAATGTTTTTTGTTAAACATACCTGTACAGTTCCAGCCATCACCTTTGAAACCGTACAGACATTCGCACACCTTATGGCTTCTAGTTCTCTTGCAAACCGCATTCCAGTTGCATTTTTTCTGTCCACCACATTCACTTTTACCTGCATGGATATAAATGAAGAGAAAGTGAAATTTAAAATGGCAACTTTCGTTAGTTGTAAAACTAATTTTATCATTGTGAGATGAGAAATCGTCAACTCATTTCTGACTTTGTACAAGTAATTAATGTAATAAATCTAATCAATTTCAATGATAAGATTTTGTTCCAAATCTCTAAAATAAATTTTTTCAACTCACAGCTTAAGTTGAAGTTCTGGTTTACATTTGTATTAAAAGAGAACACAAAAGACAACACAGAAGAAAGCGAATCACTCATAAAGGTTCCTTGTCCGTCCAAATACCGGCCTCTCAAGTTGATCTTTATTCCCAAAAACTTCTATTTTAATTCTCACACCTTACTATTTTCTTCGGTCCTCTGTTGGTTCATTATCAACTGTCTACTTATTTAAGCTTAAAACAGCCAGTAATCTGTTATCTTCTATATACATCAATGATCTCCCATCATTACATACACTAAACTATGCCAAGTTTGTGGAACACCACGTTTTATTTTAAAGTAAATGGTTTGAACCTGGGAGAATCGTTACATGCTGGTGGGAGTTGATCGTCCAGGTAGGTGTAGTCTTGAGAAAGACCATTGATGGAAGTGATTGACGTTTCGAAGGCACTTGACTCTGAAGATGACCGCCGCTAAGGCCATCAGTCACCTCCACCAACAGTCTTTCTCAAGACTACACTTACCTGGACGATGTAACGTTTTATTTTATCGTTAAGCTTTCTACCTGTTGACTCAGGCCTTCATCGAAGCAATGAAACACACCCACACTTACAATTTTAGGTGTCTTGGTTCAATAACTTCGTCGATATTCCTAATTTCACAGCTACACATTATGCTGTATGACGTATACAAGGTGTTATTTACATATCTCAAATTCATTAAGTATTCATGAGAAAAACACAAAGAAAATCACTACCGAGACGTTGTTACGGTATCTGAGGAGGAAACTACATAAATTAAGCCAATTTCCCCCTTGATTTTCTCTTCAAATACTGATTCTCTGGAGTTGCCAAACACAAATCACACACTCGAAAGTCGTGTTCCATCAGATATCCAAACACTTCGAAGTTTGTGAAAAACCTCGGCTATTGCCTCCGTTTTCAACAAACTTCTCGGTGTTTAGATATCCTGATGAAACACTCCTTCTCGTGTAGAATGCACCACATCAAACAAATCTTAACATCCCAAAGTAATTTCAAGAGTTCTTTAAAATAAGACCCATTTAATTTTCACTTCGTAGACACATTAAATACACGTTACAATTCAATTCTGATATAATTCTGATTTGTATATAGTCAACCATTACCTTTCAAGTAATAATCAAAACGTTTCCTGCAATTTTTCATCAGTTTCACGGAGCGATCCTGGCAAAGCCAGCACTTCCTGCTCATCCCGTGGTACCTGACCATGGCACATTTCTTTTGCTCCTCACAACGTCGCCTGCAGTCTCTCGCCGAGTAAATTTCAGAGATCACTTCATAAAAATTCACTGCCAAACATAAAGATCGTCGGGCTATCCAATTCGCTAGTGGGGCGGCTGAATTGTAAGAGAGATAAGGCAAGGTGTGATGCGGAATGAGATATCGGGCTCGACACACGAGGTACGAAGTATTAGATATGCATGCACACATTCCGCACGTTATCTGAATTCATCAGAAGGTTACGGATTCGATTCCCGTCTATGGCTCAGAAATCGTTTTTCTGAGCTCATCTGCTCATGAGCTTGACGAACGTTTCCTGGTCGTCTTATATACTTCAAGCTCCCACATGAACAATATTTGTATTCAACTTTCAATGTTTCCAACATTATCATTATACCCTGGATTCCGCTTAACTTGCACATGACAAACCTGCAACTTAGTTCTCCATCTATGTCTTGGTAGCTCAATCGTTAGAGCGTCTCATCGGTCATCAGAAAGTTGCGGGTTTGACTGTCGTCTAGGGCGCAGAAAGCGTTTTTCTGTGATTAAGAGTTTGACGAACTTTGGCTGGTTATCTAATTCCATCGTTTATTGGTATTCTAACCGGGTATTTTAAAACAAAATTCTGCGATAAAAACATTTTAATACAGACGACGTTTCGACGTATCGACGTTTCTTACGCCATTGTCAAGTCAAATAATAAAAACATTTGTACAGGATAGCATTTGAATATTTATACACGGTATCATAATTAATCAATAGAATTATGTACATATAAAACAACTAATTAAAAAAGCAGAATAAAGTGTAAATGTGGAAATATTGACTAAATAAAGTAATGTACGGAGTCCGTCTGTACATTAAGAGCTGGTTTAAGTGTCCTAAGTAACGCCTGATGTATGTAAGTAAG
The DNA here is from genome assembly GCA_036872915.1 of Nanipora kamurai. NCBI lineage: Eukaryota > Metazoa > Cnidaria > Anthozoa > Scleralcyonacea > Helioporidae > Nanipora > Nanipora kamurai. Next base: position 448,733 of record JBAHVQ010000416.1, on the reverse strand, counting down.
TAACGTCGAAACGTCGTCCGTTTTAAAATACTTTTATCGCTGAAGTGGGTCTTAAAATTGTTCAAGAAAACGTTGCTGATACAGATTCCAATTCAGGTATATTGGAATAACTAGAGCTAGAGTTAGGGTTAGGGTTTGCGTAAGAGTTAGGGTCATTATTTATACAAAACGCAATAGGTTATTGGATTATCAAAACGTTGTATAAAGTAACTTTGCTGGGTTTAAACTTACGGATCGGCTTGGATATGAAGTACGAGATATGAGATGAGACATGAGATATGAGACATGAGATATGAGACATGAGGTATGAGACATGAGATATGAGACATGAGATATGAGACATGACATATGGGACATGAGACATGAGATATGAGATATAGGATGAAATGGGATGCGACCTGAAATACAAAATGAGATGAGTTATGAGGTATGAGATATGAGATGGGAAAAGATATGAGATGCGATGAGATGAAACAAGAATAGGATGGGATAACATATGTGCTGATGCAAGAAGTGGGATGAGATGAGACCATGAAGTAAGGTAAGGTGAGATGAGGTATAACAAGGTGAGGCGATCGGACGTAAGGTAAAATACAGTGATGTGAGATGAGTTGTTATGTATAGCTGAAGAAAAAAGTCGAGAAAGCGAGCTGTGATGATGTTCGATGAGGTATGGTGGGATGATCTAGGCGAGGTTAGGCTGGTCAGGAGAGGTTAGGGAAGCGAGTGTGAGGTTAAATGAGGTGTAAGGTGACATAATGAGTTGAAGTAAGCTGACGGGAGGCACAGCTGGGTGAGTCAAGGAAAGGTAATACAACATGAAGGGCGGTGAGGTGAGATGTCTTTATGTGTGGTGGCATGTGGTGGCATGTGGCGGCATGTGGTGACATGGTGGCTTTATCGGTATATGGTATGTTGGGTAGCTTTGTAGATCTCATTTTGGTAAGTTTGGAAGATGATATCGTAGGTTGTTCTGCAGATACCACGGTGGTTTGACCTGCAGAATCGTTGGTGTTTTGCTTTCCTCAGCAGCTTGCGAGGAACTTTCTTCTGACACACCATTTGCTGCAGCTTTTGATGTGGTGGTCGTATTAAACTCAAAGGGCATCAGAGTTTGAATTGCTAGAATTTCAATGAGAAATGAACAAACAAAAGAGAAAACAAAACCAAAGCAATCTCGACGTCATTAGAAAAAAAGGCACTAAAATTACGCAGCGAAGAATGTGGTTGCTTGGTGCTGAAGGTCTACTTCAAGTTTGATTATTATCATATCGTGGCTTAGGCGGCTCATACGACGAACCGCCTTTGCCGTCTGGAGGCACGATGGTTGGACTGTCTCATTGTTCATCAGAAGGTTTGCGGGTTCGATTCCTATCTGAGGCTCAGAAATCGTTTTTCCGAGATTAAGAGCTTGACGAATGTTCGCATGTTCTCTAAAGTTCTCTATTATTTGCAAAAGCAAAGCTTCGCCCATGCATCACCCGTATGCCTTGTAGATACCTTTACATTGTTGTTCCTCCAAACGAAAGCCATTGTCACATATACACTTGTAACTCCCAAAGGTGTTGGCGCATCGGAAGTTGCGTCCACACGCTTTTTTCCACTTGGTGCATTCATCGATGTCTAAAAAAGAGTTATTGAAATGGAAAAAAGAAAACCACAAAGCCTCGCTCAGCGTTGACATTAGCCGACATCACACGAAACATAGAAGCAAAAACAACTGATAAGGCAAAAAAAGGTAAAAAGTACCACACAAACAAGAGAAAATAAAAAATACAAGGAAAATAAGTCCCAGAAAAGCAAGAAAAAAAATAGCGCCAGATAAGAAGAAATGTGGCGAGATTAGACAGGGCAAAGGAACGGAACCAAAGTTTACTTTAAAGGCAGTGGCGTGCATAGCCCATTTTGTTTGGGGATTCCAACATGGTTTCCACCAAAGTTCTACTCCTCTCAGACTTGTCCGAAAGGCGTAATACTGCTGATTAACGTGACTGATTGATGTTACAATTTTGTTAAAAGTGATGGAAAAAGGTCAACTTTTATTTTCCGGGACCAACAACAAATACGTAGAAAGGTTAAAATTAAAGGTTCAAAAGAAATTACAGCACAAGGCTAGGGGAAACAACAAACAAAGAACGAAATAAGTAAAAAATACGTAAAAAATAAGTAAAACTAAACATCAAAGGAACAACCCTAAACCCAACGTTACCCAACTCCATCTCACTCCGATCCCACCCTAAAAACCACCCCAAAACAGCCCCACCCAGCCAAAATCAGCCCTACCCACCCTGTCCAAGCCTGGTGCTACCATATTTAATCCCACTCCACCCAATCCATTGGAAACCTACTCTGTACCACATTACCCCTTTCCAGTGGTACCACACCCGTTCTATCCTACCTTGTCCTACCTATCCCAACACTACTCTGCCCTGAGATCAACCTAACACTTCGCAGTTACTTGAAATGCACACCGGCTTCTCCTACCATACCTAGACATTTTCGCTCTTCCAAATGGAAACCATTCTTGCACTCACACCTGTAACTTCCAGGATTGTTGATACACTTGGCATTCTTTTGACAAATATGGTGTGACTTACACTCATTGATATCTAAACATAAGAACAGTAAAATAAGGATGTTTGTTTTGTCGTTAACAGAACATTTGCAATCTTCTTCCCATTTGTACCCTTGTTACATTGTTCCTAGACTTGCCACAAGTCGACCACTTTTGTATCGCCATTGTCGAGCAACGAAGGCACTTGACTCTGAAGATGACCGCCGCTAAGGCTGTCGAAACATCAGTCACTTCCACCGACAGTCTTTCTCAAGACTACACTAACCTGGACGATTAACTTCCACAAACATGTCACAATATCAAGAATATTAAAAGACCTTATGAAGTTCTTTATCATTCGATGTACTCATTTCAGGACCTGATTTTTTCCTAAGGAGGAGGTAGAGGGAACAAGTAGATCCTTTTCTTAAACCTGTCACTAATTTGTGATCCAGAAACAAAGAACATCTACTCCGTAAAAATAAGAGATTTGATCAACTTTCATTCCAATTTTTCTTACATATTTATTATTATAAATCTTTATTTTATAACGAATCATAACTAATTTGTTTCAATTAAAACCTAGAAATTATCATGTATACTCCCCCCAATCAGGGTTGGTCAATCTCCTTGAGAAAAAAACTTAAGTAATACAAGATAATTGTCGATAAGGGAAGGGGAAAGACCGTTTTCTTCAGGTAGTAAAATACTAACTAATAAGCGATGAATGCTCTGTGGTGTTGCCACAATTTTGTCATGACTAGTAAAAATGTGTTCTTCTTCGAAAAACGCCGACGTTTGTTAAAAGTAATCGATTGAATAAACAACATTAATTTTATGTTCTCCTTCTACCTTTACAAGATCTCCCATGGGCAAGATAGCCGTCTTTACACGAACAATTGTAACTTCCGACGGTGTTAATGCAATGGTGTTCACACATGTGGTTTCTCTTGGTACATTCGTCGACATCTAGAGGCAAGTGACAGGTGAGAGCTTTTTACGGAAAATATCTAGTAAGTTACGCAACAGGGAAAATGGTATGTGGAGACTGCATATATCTAATTCATATATAACTTCAAAATATTGCAGTTTCAAGAAAGCACTTCGCATTTCAGACATTTCGCACCAAAAAGCAAAACAGATCAGTATCGTTAGAAATTTTATCTCAAGTAGAGTGGATTTCAAATTAAATGTAAATTATATCGTTCACGTAGGTTAACACACTACAGGTTTATGCGGGTGTACGTTTATGGTCACATGAGAACATCTGGGCTCATGCTGGGTTACAGATTATTTAAATGTCTCACACTTCATCACGTACCGTTGCAAATGTCCCCGTCTCCATGAAAACCTTTTCTACAAACGCATTTGTAACTGCCAACAGTGTTAACGCACTTTGCGTACTTTGAACAAAGGTACTTCGATTGCGCACACTCGTTAATATCTATTGAAAGCGTCGAAAAAAAGTAAAAAAATGCGAAGATTAAATATAATGGCAAAATCGAGTTCAGTATGTTTGGTGGCTATTCCATAAAGAGCTGATAAAAAAAATCCGCAAAGCACAAATTATAAGACGTAATCATGACAAAAATTTTGTGATAACTTTTCTTATCCCACTCCGGTGGATTAAGAAACGACGCATGCGTGGGGTTTCGAACAATACGATATCTGACGACTAGTGGAAGTTCGTGAAGCTCGTTCTCGCAGAAAAACCATTTCTGGGCCCTAGACGGTAATCGTACCCGCAACCTTCAGACGTCTCAGAAATCGTTTTTCTGAGAGAACGAGCTTGACGAACGTCCACTAGTCGTCTAATATTCACCAAGCTCCCACACGAACCAAGTTCGAGTTCAACATTAAGTACATTTCCATCATTATTATCATATCGTGACTTCCGTTTAGGCAGTGCATATGACGAACCTGCACCTCAGCTCACCATTTGAGTCGTGGTATCTCAATGGTTGGAGCATCTCGCCGGTCATCAGAAGGTTGCGGGTTCGATTCCCGTCTAGGGCTCAGAAATGTTTTTTCTGAGAGAACGAGCTTGACGAACGTCCACTAGTCGTCTGATATTTACCAAGATCCCACATGAACGAAGTTCGTGTTCAACATTAATTTAAATACGATATCTGCTCGAGTTTTCTTCAAGGAAAATGATGGTAGCTTTGTGAAGGAATGAAGAACTCAATGGACACAAAACCTGAGGTAATTTTCGTAAGTTTCACGAGACTGTACCTTTACACACGTTCCCATCCATCTTATAGCCGTTAAGACATAAACACTTGTAGCTCCCAGGAGAATTGACGCATTTGCTTTTCCTTCCACACAAATTTTGAGACTTGGCACATTCATCGATGTCTTCAATGAACGAAGAACGACAACGAATGAAGTAAAACAAAATCGAGTTTACTCAGCATTTTCAAACCCAGATAGCAGTGCCCTCTATTTTACTCTGACTAATGCCAGACGATTTAAGGATTAGAGATCTTTAACTACAAAGTGCGCCAGATTAGTTACAAAAGAAAAAATACAAAAACAACAACAACAAAGCTGACCACACCTTTGCAAGTTTTTCCATTCCCATGGTAACCCTGCTTACAAACGCACATGAATATACCCCTTACGTTCCTGCATAACGCTAATTCTGAACATACAAGGTTTTGCTTGGCACACATACTTTTTTCTGTAAAAATAAGATGGACAAATGATATGGAATTACAGTTTTAATTATAATTACATTTATAATTGATATAACGACGTGAACGATTGTAGAGCTTTACCAACGAATAAAAGCTCTAAAATTTAATTGGGTTTTGCCTTGGAATACGGTTAATTTCTGTCTGAAATGAGAAATTTTTCACGTCCAAACTCAAAAGAAGTGCAAGGGTTTTCCAGTCCAGCAAGTCATTACCAACGGACTAGTTGCAGGCTTAAATACCAGCAGTAACCTTGCCCTGCCACATGAATTCTAGGTACCATTCAAAAAGTACCTAGAGTTCGTTTTCGAGTCCCGTCAGGAGCTCAGAGTATTTCTGAGTCCTTGGCACTCTACAGTATGAACTGAAAAATACATCGTGACGAACTATGCTTAGTTAAAGAAATGGTTCATGATTTGGTGTGCTCAATTGAGTTATGGATGCACGTAGGAAACTCGGAGAGTTTTAACTTTGGATTTTTGGGTGCTCTCCCAAATTGCCAAGTGCATCTATGACTCAATGGAGCACGCCAAATCATGAACTATTTCTTTCATAACGTAGAGTCCGTCAAAATAACGGAAACCAAGCTTCATTTCGCTCATTAAAAGTTACCGTTTCCTTACGTAAGCCGAAAATTTGGAGCACAATGTTTTCTCGTTCGGTTTCTCCATTCCTCGATGGAGCACCCACGGCAGCCAAACAAAGACGGCACTATATTACGTGTATATTAGAAAACCAATCCTTTATCAAAAATTACGCAAAGGAGCGAACCTCAAGGTAACAACGACGCTTTATGTAAGCATTCTTTTTCTGTTGAGTACTAAAACCTGGTTCACAGGAGTGACATAAGCGAGCGCGGATTACACACGAACCAGATAATATAGGCGAGCCTGACATTTACTCTTCACTTGACTCTGAAGATGACCGCTGCTGAGGCCGTCGAAACGTCAGTCACTTCCACCAACAGTCTTTCTCAAGACTACACTAACCTGGACGATCAACTTCCACAAACATGTAACAGACAAGATTAGTACGAAAACAAACAACGACATCTTCAATGTAACTTGCGAAGATAAAACAACAAGAATTTTTACTTCGTTTTCATTTCTTATGCGGGTCTTTGCTCATGCTTGGGCTATCAACTTATGGTTGTACTTGTAATATATCATACACGAGAAGGAGTGTTTCATCAGGATATCCAAACACCGAGACGTTTGTCGAAAACCGAGGCGATAGCCGAGGTTTTTTACAAACTTCGAGGTGTTTGGATCTCTGGTGAAACACGACTTTGATGACAGATATGTCATTGGCTCGTTAGGCCGTGCCTGCCTTCCTGAAAGCAATCAATTTGCTGTTTTATTAAATGATTTACCTGGAGGTTTACAAACTACCGTATTCTTCATATAGCCATTGATACACAAGCACCTGAAGTAACCAGGGACGTTGGCACAATTTTCGTATTTCTCACACACGTCACTCGACTTGGCACACTCATCAATATCTATGAATTATGATTACAAAAAGAAAACCAAAAACTCACTAATTGTAGAAAGGTTTCTTTGAAAACATGAACTGGATCTGTCGGAAGAATTTCGCCTGATCGAATTCCTCTTATCTCTATTCGGTCTCCCAAAATATCTGACTGCAGAGAAAGGTGTAAACTCTTACAATCTTGACCTACTTCCTGTTCGAATTTCGACGCAAAACAAGATTTTTTGGGATGTGTGTGAAAAATTTAGACAAAAAAGTGGATCTTAGCGCCCAATGCCATGTCACGTTATCCTGTTTTTTGCTCTGTGAAGCACTACAGTGGAATAATCTTCCATTTGTGATCATTGATATAAGTAATATTATAGGGGCCGATCTCCCCTGATTTTTAATGTGCCGCAAGGGTGATGCAAGGTGCCGCAAAGGTGATGCTAGGTGCCGCAAGGGTGATGCAAGGTACCGCAAGGGTGATGCAAGGTACCGCAAGGGTGATGCAAGGTGCCACAAGGCTAGATTCTTTTAAAACTTTACTAAAAACTAACAAGACTTGACTCGTATTTTTCGGTCATTTCGGTGTTGTTTTAATTGGGCTTCCGCTAATCTCAAAGATAACTCATTTTATATCGTCTTTTTGGATGTAATTATATTATATTACACATTTGGAGGTAATTATCCCCAGTTGAAAAACCCCACTGCAGTGATAGGTCTTAATTTTTCCTTATGGGATGCTTTAAAATTTCTGCTGTGTTGGACCATGCTTAAACTCCATTGAATGTTCTCGAATTTTACCTTTACAAGTCTTGCCTTTACGACGGAAGCCAAGCTCGCACTTTTTCACACACTTGTAACTGCTACCGTCGTTCACACAAAGCATCTTTTCTTTGCAAGTTTTTCTTGATGAAGCACAAGGGTCTAAAAAAGATCCGTAGGTTAGCAATTTAAACATTCCAACGAAGCTTGCTTTACTGACCATTTTACGGGATACGGGAAGGGACAACGGGGACTACCAGGAGAGCTCGTCTATGTACATTTATTTGAAGAAGAGTATGACGGTTTAAACCACGTTAATTGTTAAGATTACTGATAGAAATGATAAGAATGAACCGGAAGTTAGGGGAGGGTTTTGGCAGTATAAACTTAATACGTCTGTCCCCGCAAGGTCCTAATCTCAGAGGTTTTAATTTATCATTATATATATACATATATATATATATATAGATAGATAAGTGAGATTTTTAAAAAATCATTCGAATAGACTGCTCAATACCAGAGTAGAGCGAATTATATTAGCCAGACAAGGTAATTATATATATATATATATATATATATATATAACTTTAATAAAGTTAGAACGGCGTTTGCTACTCAGAGTTTCACGTGTCTACAACACGATCATCAGGCAACAAGTTCCCTAACAAGACTACCAAGAGAGTGATCAACATTGTGAACTGCACGGGTGCTCTTAATTCAAGTACGACGTTTTCCTTTCCATAGAATTTTTTCATTCAAAACAAAAAAAATGAATTATTTGAAATCCCAAAAGCATGGTTAAACATCGAAAATGCCGTCTTCGTTTTATAACGATGTCACTGACATCTTTTTCAAGCTCTAAATCCACGTCTACTCCTATGTCAATAAATTTATTCCCCACCCGATTGCTGATTATACAGTACATGCCATGATTTCTCTTTGAGATTATCATCTTGGGATAAAAAAATACACTACTCAAAATTTAAAAACATCTACCGAACTTTTGTCAATGCATAAAAATTAACTTTATCAATATTGGCGTTGAAAATTCGGAGATTGGATTTTGCTTTACGAACTACTGCGCAAACAAGGGGAAAAATTGGGGAAACTGCTCTCACGCTTGTGGGAATAGTGTTAAAAAACTAACAAAGTACTTCATTTTCCCGGGAAAATTGTGTCTTTTTTGCAAGTTTGCGTTAGGAGATGTACTTTGGAGGTTTTTCAGGCCGACGATCAAGGAGAAACCTCACATCGGGGAAGTATTCTTTTTTGTTATTTTCCCAACCGTTGGGAAACTATGATTGCACATTTGTTAAATGCAAATACCGTTCCTTTTTGATGTCACAATGTTCTGTAATTACTTTTCTTTAACCGTAAGGGTAGATACAGCATTAGCAACACAAGACGCTTCGTCGAGCTCCAATCCCGGGTTTTTAAATCCATTTTCAATCTGAATAGTTTCGTCTAGTGTATCGCCTCCTTCGGATGTCCACTGAGTAATTTTGTACGAGGCAAGATTGTTTACAGTTTCGGATGATCTTGAACCGTAGCTCAGTGCTGGAGACCTGTTTGCTGTCCGTTTGTTAGTCCGTCTTTTTTTTCTTCGTTTCTCCAGTGGGCCATTTCTACTAGTTCCGGAATTTGCAAATGAGTTACTTGTGCTAAGAAAGTCAGTCGTGGAACGAATATGGGACCCTAATTGAGGCAGGCTTGGTGAAAAGGACACTGGTTTATTCTGCTCGACGAATTTTTTAATTGATGGTTCCGATATTTGCTTTTGCAATAACGAGGTATACATTTCAGGGTCATGTTGCAGCGATGATACACCACATTTGCGTCTGACTGGCGATCTTCTTTCCTTAGGCTTTACTCCACTTTCTTTTTCCCATGATGTTCCACCTTTTCTAGTTTCTCCAGAAGACTTGCTTTGGGGGTCAAGACATTCGTCTGGCGAATCCAATACTTGAAGAAAATTCTCTAGTCTCATCAGATGCACCCGAATTCTTAAGGAAGCTTCTTGTAAATCTTGTTGCGTATTTCGTACGTTTTTGATATTTTCTATTATAGCATCAAAATCACTTTTCGCTTTCCGACCGCAACGTTTTCCTAAACTGGCGTTCAAGACGCGAAATACTTCTTCAACCTCTTTCAGGATGTTCTTGTTGGTTGCCTGCACAGACACTTCAACTTCGGCACTTCCATCTTCATAAGGCAACACTTCAGGGGAACAATGTGAATTTAGGTGATCGTACAATTTCTTGCGGCTATTCTTGTCTAGTGCACGCTCAAGGTTGAGGATAATGTAGGCTCTCTGCATAACAGCATTGGATCTGGCGTTGTCGTAAACTCTTTGAAACGTGTGTGACAAAAGTGCGATTAAAATATTTAAGATGATGACTGCGGACAGGGCTATATATGTACCACACAAAAGCATTGCCATGTTAGCATCTTGACGGGCCAGACCATCGAAGTTGTAGTGATCGACAACCGTCATGCGAAATACGTTAAATAGCAGCTCGGAAACAGTCCCATAACCGTCCACTGGTTCAGGATTTACTCCTCCGAACACCATCCAGAACGAGGCAGCGTAGGGGACATAAATTATAAAAAATAGGAACCCCCATTTTAAGAAATCAGCTGAAATGTGGCCCAAGATGATGACAAATGGACCTGTTTGTCTGAAAGGTCTAGCATACTTCATAATCCTGAGCCACAAAGCAATCATCAAGACAACAGAGACTCTCATGTGGACAGTATAGGTGTTGTCGGAATGATAGAAGTAATTCACAAGGTAAGTAAGAACCGTAGCTAGAAGAATCGCGCATGTAAGCCATTCAAAATGGTTCCACGCATCTTTAAACAGCAAAGCACGTTGACTGCGTAGAGATTTTATCTCTTGTTCGAGATACCGCGATTCTTCAGGCCAGCGAGGATGACAGTACTCCTTATCACGTGACAGGTCATTCGTCTTCCACACAATCCACTCGCAGTGCTCTTTACGACTTCCGTAGATTTCTGAAAATTGTTTACGAACTTCTAGGCAGGTTAAGAGAAACACAATAATTTCCAGCACTATCCGCCACCATTTTTCACCCAAGGGATTGTAGTGGTCACTTGGATGTTTAGCTTGTGTAACACCAAGAATTGTCCAGAATATGGCGTAGAACAGGTTCAATAAAAGATCGCGCCACGCACGAATTTTTCCATACTTTTTCCACTTCACGTTAATCAGTCTTTGGAACACTGGATGCAAAAGTATTTCAGACTGATTATGTAGAACAGCAACCTCAAGTGGAGTCTTGGCATGACCTGAGCCGTCTTGTTGTATGCATTTATCAAGGCAATTTAGGTAAAAATACTGCTTGCGGTTTATTCTGTCTTTCAGATGAAACTGATCTAAGGCTTTTAACGCAACCGAAGGGAGCTTTTCAATTAATAAAGATATCGCGGAGTTGCCTTGCGAGTCAGATACGGCAGCCGAAGCACCTTCGTTGATTAAGAACGTCGAGGATTTTGCGCGGTTGAGTTCAGCAGCAACCTGAAGGGAAAATGTTACATTTGATGTTAATAAATCGCATAAAAATGAAACCACTGACAGAGAGAGTTTTGATGACAGCAAAAGAGCAACATGAATTGCACCAACAACAAGAACGACACGAATAACAAGAACAATAAGAACAGTAAAAGCTAAAGGAACAGCAAAAACAGCAACAACAGTTGCAGCAGGAACACGAGTAGCTGTCGGAGCGGTACAAAAGCAAAAAAGGTTGGACCATGAACACTGCACGATCAGCACAAACAGCTGGCACACTTAAACTAGAACCGCAGAGACAACAAATTCAGAAAGGGCAAAGATGACAACGACAACGAACACGGCAGAAATTATAGCAGCAACAACAACAAAAACGCCAATATTACATTTTCTAGGAAGATACGTTTTGGACAATAATTAAGACAGATTAGAATGACTAATTCTACAGTTAAATTTCTCAAACTACATCTGACTATTTTTATTATATTAAAATTTATTAATATAAACCTAAACTAGCAATATTATGTAGCAGGATTAGTGTTAATTTGAGTGGTCGCACAGCCGCTGTCCACTATTAGTGGAAACTTACTAGTATTTTGATGAAAATTCTGCAGTTTGATTGGCTATGCTACTCGATATCTAATACACCATTTCTATAATAATAATAACATATAATAACATCGGATATAGATCTAGTCCGTCCTGGGGGAAAACGGTCACTTTGTCCGCTTGTTTCCTGGGGGAACTAGATCTACTCGTCATAGACAAGCAAGTTGGGATTGGAGAAATGGTCAACCGTCTATAGATGTGAAGAAGAGGCAAGTCACGCAATAACATTAAGGTTCTCGGCAAAAATAATGCTTATACTTAATTTTTTTCTCAATAGATTTGAAAACAATAACTAACATCAATTATTCTCTACTAAAACAATTAGACTATTCTCACTCAACTCAAAAGTTTATAGTTGATTGGGGCTTCACTCTCGTCAGCAATCACCTAGACGTTTCGAACTCCTTATCAAATTGTTAATCATACCATATTGCCATGTAATGTGGAGAACTTGACGGAATTCCTTAACGTTAAAGAGCTGCAACGTTAACTCGTTCGTAGTTGTTAGTCAAAGAAGTTCTGTTGAAGGAACTTTGTACTTCGATGGGATGGGTCACCATGAAGGTTCGCCAATTTTAAAAACAAGTATTTCGGGGTGAAAAATCAGCTGTGACGTGATTATGATCATAAAAACATACCTAAAGCCACTACCTTAAAACTCCGAACCTGAAATGAGTGATGATTCCAAACAATTCCATCAAAATTGAATCAAAATGAAATGATCATTATTTGCCGGGATAACTACTATTCCATCTGGTGGATCATATTGGTCTGTCATTAAAATAATTTTCTTTATCTATGGTGTTTCAACATTTTCTTCGATTCTTAGTCAATTAACAAGTATTTTAACTTCTTTCATTTCTGGAGTTGAACTTGAGACGAGGCTAGACCATTTTATCAAGAATGTTTAAGTGAGAATGAAACAGGAACAGATAAAAACCAGAATTGACGAAATTCTGATTTTAAAGGTCATCCGATCACCTTAATCTTACCTGTAACGGCGTCCGACTTTTGTAATCAGTGCAGTTTATATCGCTTTTATACGCAAGCAGCATTTTCATAGCATTTACTGCATCGTTTTTTGCGGCAAAATGAATGGGCGTTTGGCACTCGCCGTACGTTTTAGCATGTACATGGGCGCCGTTTTCCAACAAAAACTCCACCATGTCGACATAGTCTACTGCAGCTGCGACGTGTAAAGGAGACCGACCAAACTTATCAACTTTGTTGAGATCCGCACCTGTTCGTGAAAACGAAAATGGTTATTGCTGATGAGTCCAACTGTCAGTAATATAAACAGAGTACTGCGCAGGCAGTTTTGTCTCAAAAAGTAACAGTTAAAGGGTTCTTGACTTCCAAAAAAGTCAACAACCTTTCGAGTGAGGGCCCTTCGCGTTTCATTCTGACGAAGAAGCTTCGCTCTAAACGTTAGTTTTTCCTTAATACGAATTTTTGGCAGTCAACACCTCTTTAGATGTTTCTGGTCGTCTGAGTTTTTACTTCTAAATAGGAGAACTTGAGACTGAAATCGATAACAGAAATTGTGGGGGTATTAGCAAAATTTATCTTTTAATTTAACATCATTAAAAGGTAGATGGGGCGATAAAGCTTATTAAGTATAGAAAATTTTGTAAACAAATTTCTTCATAGCATCTGGCCGTAGTTTTTTCTCAGCGAACGTAGATGGTGAGATCGACCCACCATCAGAATAGCTACCAGTACACACAATTGATTTTGTAAGAGGAATTGGGTCCCCACCACAGAATAATTTACCCCTGGAATACAATAGTTTAACTTTAACGAGAGATCGACAATTGAAAGGTTATATCAAGTGCACATGCTCATTGTTAATTTTATACGAAAAAGAATTCATTTTGATTATACTGGGCGTCATAAAGACTAGTTACAAAACTGAATATTCAGAACGCTAGAAACCAACTACTTCCACAGGTAATGAAAACGTTACGTGCTGTACTTGGATCGGCGTGCATGATATTGATCAACAAATATTTCCTGAGTCTACTGCAAAAATATCGACTTAAGACAACCAAAAAAAAATGTTTGGAATATCAAACAATACCTGTAATGAAAGTTTATTAGTTTCTTGGGCTCTTGTTGAACCGGTCAGCGAAAATACAATCTGAAAAAGTATTATTCGAAGCACTTTCAAGCTTTTTGGTAAACGTTTGAGTGCATGAATTTACTTTTGCAATGGATCATAAAATCTAGGTCTAGGTTCTTGTTTTCTGAGGTGCGTTAAGGCACTTCTTGATCTCACCGAAGATCACTTTAAAGATCTTCTAAACTTAAAGTTTTTATTGCACATACAACAATTTCCAGCATAAGCAAATTTAGTTATGTATAATTACACTGTAAGAAAGAAAGTAGGAAGGAATATTAAGTATTTAACCTCGAATAGCCTCCGTTTCGTTTAAGGAAATAGGGTCCACTTTAAAATCTTACCATTGTCTAAAAGGAATTTCGCCACATCCGTATGCCATGATCGAGCTACCTCGTGAAACACCGTTTGTCCATGTTTATCAGCAGTGTTGATGGAAGCACCATTCTTCACCAGGGACTGAACAAATGCGAAATCCATTTTATCGTTAAAATCGTTGGATCTGGCTAAATTGGCAAAATAGTGTAAGAGTGCATGATTACGCACTGTCAGAGGAGTTTCTTGTTTTGGCTGACAGTGCGATACTAGTGATTGGTCTTGATCATTCTGCACGTCCTCATCCAGTTCGCTTTCAAGAACAGCGTGCATTGCAAGATTGGTTTTCTCTGCTGCACCTGGCAGTTCGTTCATTAGCATGTCTTCGTAGCTACGTCTCTGATTACGAATTTTTCTCTTCCCTGTAAACGTCTGCCAATGATCAGTGCACATTTTCAAAAGGTTCGCTTGCTTCTCGCTCGATGTATCGTTTCTTGCTGTCTTCGTTACTTCAAATTCCATCCCAAAGGTTACGTTGACAAACGGCGGCGACGCCAATGGTTTCAACGTTTATAACCCCTAACAATAAATGTTTATATTATACAAGAATATTATGACTGAAATCGGGAACCGCATCCAACATGAAATTCAAAAAAGCTTCTTAGACTAATAATGTTATGGCTAAACTAGATGACACACTCATGCCTTACATTAAGTATCGCTAAATACTAGAATTAATGGGAGAGTAAGGTGGGAGGTCAATAACCTCCTGCATCCACTCGGCGTATGCTAATTAGTCCAAGGATTGTTTACCTTACCTTACGAGAAGGCGATATATCGTTAGAAATGCTCTTCATGGTCGTAGTGCAAAATCCGTACAGCTCTTGCAAAGATTAGATTGATAACAAACGATTTGCTGGATTAGTTTACGTTCCTGTGAAGATAAGCTGAGATCACACTGATGTTATGGCCAGTGCTCCAGACAAATCGCACAGATGTTTTGCGATGAAACTGTAGAAGTAAATTTGGTTTTGCTAATGGAGCGGGACACATCGATGACATGACTGACCGAGTCGTTAGATGCGCATGAATTTCAAATCAGTATCGTGAACAGTCCAGCGATTTAGTACGTTAATATATATATATATATATATATGGCTCATGGATTGCCCGTTAAGATTCTTTTGAGCCGGCTTTCTTTGAGCAAACTTACTGAATTCCGCGGCGCGTTAAGAATTCTGTACGTGAACACAGGTAACATTATAGAGTATATAAAAGAATCATATTACACATTCGAATACTGAGCAATGCGCGTGTATGCGTTCATAGTGCTCAGCAGTAAAAAATGGGATTGACTCTAATGTCGAGCACTTATCCGGCATAAATGTTGTCCGGCATAAGATCTTCACAAATGTTTAATTCTGAAACACGTGCAATAAGCGAAAGCAGTGTTGTTCTCCAAGACCAAGCCGAGATGAAGACATTCGATATGCGGTAAGGTGTTAGTAACGCGGCACCGAATTCAATACATTTGCTCACAGAAAACCGGCTTAAAAGAACCTTTACGGACAATCCAAGAGACATATACTAATATACGTTTTTGTAATCTTATTTGTGAATTATCTTCATCGCTTTTTGGCCTTCTAAAGCGATGGTCCAACAATCCAACTTTGTTGGACAGCTTTGTTGGAAGCGACATTGTTTGATCGTTTGGCACCCTATGCTGGTCCAACATTTTTGTTGGATTGTATTTGCTTTCGATCAAACACCTGAGCCGAGATTTTGATATGTCTAACGAAGTTGGATCGTTTGACCATGGCTTAAGTTTCGCAGGTGGAAAGGTCAAGCAGAGATATCTCAGAAGAAAACAGAGCAATTATTGAGTATTTATCTATGACGTAAAAATTTCTATCTCTATAAATTTTTATTATTTGGTTATTCTGTATTTTTTTTTTTTTTTAATTTGAAAACCCTCGACTTTTTACCCAAAAACCTCGGCATCAGCCCTCGACTTTCGACTCTCGACTTTTAGCAACACTCCAAAATTTGATGATATACCTCTTGTCTTGGTTATTTTCGACTATAATTGAACCAATATGTAGAAACGATTACATTCTTTCTAGGTAATTCCGTTACCCCGTCGAACCAATAAGTTCTAGTCAAAATGGCGCCATTTAATAACACTGTTGACATCAGAAGGGCAAAGATCATTGAGGTGCACGTATTTTAGCCAACCGGATTTGATTCGAAATTCGAATAAAGCCATTTTCCTGATAAAACTGGCATCATTACCCGAAAAGTGCTGCTGTTAACTCCACATGCAGGCATTTTTGGGATCGTTGATAGTATCTCTGCATGAAAAGGTGAGGTGAATACCTTGTAACGGAGATTCCCGAAAAGCGCTGAAAGAATTAATTCGACCAGCCCGGTGACTTCATCCGGCACCCCCATTGATCACTATTAAACGCATAGCTAATCCTTCTCTAATTTCTGATTGATCGTTCCGATACCGTACATCCCACACAGGGCTGTAAAGGCGATCTGTTTTCAAAATAGGCTCTTGTATTACTCATACTGACAAAAAACTCACATTACCAACCTCATTATTACGACTGCGAGACATATGCAAGAATAGGGATCAGTGGGATTTAAAGCCGAATGACTAGGACAAATATCAGTTCGGCCAGCCAAATCAAGTGAACTTCGGTTTATATAATAAATATCAATGTTGGCAAATTTCGAAGTAACCATGGTTATGCCAAACTAATTTTTTGCGCGACAACGCATTTTTCAGCGCGTTTCTATTATTATAAGTAATAGCATGACAAGAGGGAAATTAGTGATTAAATGCCCCGAAGGCGAGGGAGGTTTGTGTTTCGGTTTACTAGTAGACCGAAGGTCACAGGTTCGAATCCCTGCCAGGCCAAGTAGAGTTTTCTCTACTTGTCCGGCATGGTTCGTCATTCGGAGTAGCAACTACATCATTATTCTTCACCCGAGTTCATTCTTCTACTCTAGCCAGGTTTTTAGTGAGTTGCCAAAACTTACACTGAGTTGTGGGAGTCTAAATTCAATTGCATCAAGGAGATTTTTTTTAAACTAAGATCATGTGTGGCTAATTCAAGGTCGTTCTCTCAGAAAAACGATTTCTGAGCCCTAGACGAGAATCGAAGCCGCAACCTTCTGATGACCGGTGAGACGCTCTAACCATTGAGCTACCACGACTCAGATGGTGAGCTAGGGTGCAGGTTCGTCATACGTACTGCCTAAGTGGAAGTCACGATATGATAATAATGATGGAAATAGTTGGACACGAACTTGGTTCTACGCTCTAACCATTGAGCTACCACGACCCAGATGGTGAGCTATGGTGCAGGTACGTCTCACCGGTCATCAGAAGGTTGCGGGTTCGATTCCCGTCAAAGGCTGAGAAATCGTTTTTCTGAGAGAACGAGCTTGACGAACCTTTATTAGTCGTCTGATATTTACTAAGCTCAAACATAAACCAAGGTCGTGTTCAACTTTAAGTATCTTTTAGTAATCTTAGACAAAAACAGTATCTCCCACGGACAGTTGTCTTTTCGGTGCTTCTTAGAAATGTCATAGATCTATGTTGTCCAATTCGCTGTTTATGAGCAATTCTGCGGGTATGCGTCCAGTTTCTGTGTATGGAGCATAAGAATAAATTTATCTCCAACGTTAATGGGCCAGAATCTCCTTTCTCCCGTTCGGCCTTACCTTTTCAGGCAGGATGACACGGTGCACAAAAAAATGTACTTGATGTTGTTATAACGGGAAAAAATCCTCTACCTAATGGGCAACAAAACTGTAAACTTTTATCGGAAACTAGGCCATACGTAGAGAATGCAAAACGTAAGGCTTGTGCTGTTGCTTCGGAAATAATGGTAGACATGCGTATCATCTGTAACCATTTTTATTTTGCATCGACGATTAGTAGTAACGACTCACCGAGAAAATGACCACTGTAGTCAACATGCAATTGTCAGGGTTCGTACAGATTCCTCCGTAAAAATTTCCAAAACTTTTCCTAAAGTTTTCCACAGCCTCTCGACCAAAATTTCCAAACCAATATATAAGCCAAAAAAAATGGAATTCAGAGATGATCAAAATTCAAGATACAAACCAAT
>JBAHVQ010000416.1:390745-413643 GCA_036872915.1 Nanipora kamurai | reverse complement strand
CAATGACAATCCGTTTTTGGAGTCGTAAAAAAAAAATGTTGAATCGACTGTTGGATTGAGCAATGCGATGTAACAGTGTCTAAAGACGCTTTGACTCGTGCCTTCTTCGCTGCTTCCTTTGGATAACAAATCGTCCATAAAAATCCTTCCGTGTAACATCACCTGATGGCGAATATAATGTAAATCTCATCTTTTTTGTCTTCTAGAGATGTCTGTCTGATGCACGTACGAGCGGTGGAAGGCATTACTCCTGACGACGTACAGATCCACTGAACGCAATTGATGGAGGAATTGGATGCCGTAGATACTGGGGCCGTTCATTTCGGAAAAACAAGCCGCACAGTGACGTTCGTGAACAAAACAAGCTTCGGCTGAGTTGTAAAAACACTTGATAAATACAGTATTCCCGGGCTTACTTTCTCTCTTATAAATCTCTAAGTTCCTGAAACGACAGAATTTTCTCTATCACGTTTTCTCATCAATAAAGCGGGTTATTTATCGCCATATCACTTCGCAATATTTCAAACATATCGATCTTTTAGTGTAACTATCAAAGTTGAAGAATTCATTGGCAATAACTATATTTTTTTAATGCTCCCATCTGTCTTTTTGAGAATTGTTTTGTATTCTCTCTGAGTCTAGTTTCCAAAACATGCCAGGAAGCAAATTAACTATTTCGATCTACTTTTTAGCTTTTGTGTCTGCGGACAAAACACCTGTCGTGGGTTCTTACCTCCAATATGCAAATGCTCAATATGCAACAAGCACAACAGGTGCATGTTGTATTATCACAAATCCAACGGTTCATTATTAACAACACATCGGAAGGTGATCGAAATTTCTCCTTTTCTAAGATAAATTGCAAGTATATTATAAAATAAAGAAATCTGGAAAGGTTTAGCAAAAAGCTTAAGAGAAGGAGGTAAGTCGGTCTTGTCAAATCCTAGAAACATGAGTGAAGAGTGTACGAAGACAACTGTTTACCGGAGTGGGAAGTGTACTTTGGATTACGAATTTGCGGACGAAAACTATTTCAAACGAGACAATAGCTGTTTAATTAAACAGATGAAAAATACCAAGTTTATATAATGATAGTGGCACTTAACAAGGGAAACTGTCATAACATCTTTTACAGTAAGAAAACAAATACACCCTAAAGCTAAAATAAAAATATATAGAATAGGAAGTTAACGATAAATTTGTAGAGGTGATAATTCTCTGAAGGGGACTTAGTTAAAGTCGTAAATTTACAAATAAAATCATTATATTTATTCTATTCGGAATAACTCTTATGTGCGCAACGCAACCCTACGTCTCAGTTCCCACTGACAGGAAGTATACACACCTGTGCTATCGAAAGTGGAGTAAAAGCATCAGGAAGATAGACTGCCAACGGTTTAGACGAGATGGATTTCTTGATCAATATAATCCGATATCACTTCATATTCGGCAAGTGTTTGCTGCCTTTGTCCACTTGGACAAGATCTCGCCACAAAGATGGACAACATCTTCCCTTGTCAATCGTTTCCCAGCCACCAGCTGTTCGAAAACAGCATAAATAAACAATTGTTTTGTAGAATTCTTGATTTCCATTTTTCCACCAAATCTTGCTAATCTCAGCACTTCATAACGTTTACTCAGTATTCAATAGCCGTGATCGTCCGAATGGAACCACGTTTGGTTGGCACCGTATTCCTCATCGCACGGCCTCATCGCACGACTTTGCTGCCCCACTGCAAAACCAGTCACATCTATATCGCGCGGTGTGCACTTAAACCAACTTTTTAAGATCGACCTTTTCACCCGGTAGACTTAATGCCTATTTGTTTCGACATAAAGCAATGCATGAAAAGTTCGACAATTGGTCTAAATGTCGAGGAGAACCGATGCTGTCAAAGTTACCCGACGAGCGCCGCCCGCCAAGAGTGTAATACAATAGCATTTCAGATGTAACATGTCATGACTTCCTGCAAAGACAAAGCTTTGAATAACTTGAATGTCTGATTCATTCTCATCGTTCGCGATTAACGACCTAATACGAGCACTATTTCTCGTTTGGCAACAGCGAAGCTCTTCCTAGCGGATCACTTCGCACAATGGTCTTTGCCCGAAAGTAGCATACTTTTGTCTTCCTTCGTCAACTTACTTGCAACTCAAAATTATTTCGCATGCAATAAATGCAGCGCAAGCACTTTCGACCGTCCCGCTTTCGGTAAAGATGTCCGATTTGCATTTATGGTTTACATACAGCGTCGTTTCCAGGCTTTCTCGTCAATAGCTTTGCACGTGATAATACGCGACATGGCCCGGGCAGGCAAATGTTAGCGATAACAGGCAGGACAAAAATTCGTAAAACCTTTGGGGACATTGCAAATGGTCTCCAGTTCCTTATATTTGGACACGAGCAAGTTTACAAGTTTATTGCAATTTCCAAACGTTTCGTCACAGCCAGCAGTAGCTTCAACGAGAACTGAAAATATTCGTTATTTCACTGTCAATCATTTCATTCAATAAATAACAAATCATGGGTGTAATCAAATCCTTAGTTCCTCTTCCACTCAGTAGATTAAACAAATTAGCAGCCAAGGCACTGGACCGGGTGAAGAAAGTAATGCGTGTTTTTCAAGAAGCCAGAACAATGAAGCATTTTACACAATCATTGTCGAAGTTTGTAGAATGTTGCATGACCCACACTAACTAACAAAGTTTATCGGAAAAAAGGGAGTTTCTACCACACTTGAAGACACGCCACGATCAAGATTTGGCTTTGTACTTTGTGAATTGGGTTTCTAACGTTTCAACCCTGGATAATAATAACACATGAGGTAAATCTTTTGTTAAGTTCATCCAATATGGCGGCAGTGACGTAGCATGGACACCGAAAATTCAGATGAAAATGCTAGATTTAAACCTTTATATGAATGAACACGATTCTATAATTAAAGCAAATTCGATTCTTACTGGTGTATTGACAATTGATAATGAAAAAACAAAGGAAAATTATGCTTTCTAAGAATCATTTATGCTGTTCTGAGTTTCACTTAAGAAATCATGTTTCTAGTTATTTGAGAGTGAAAGACGGTTGTAAAATTTCAAGTCGTGTGATATGGACCAAAAGTCAACGTAGGAGTAACAGTACTTTCAAAACTCTTGGTCTCAAAAATTCTTGCGTTTAGTTTCCCTTTTATAAATGAGCTGACATGCTATGAATCTCCGGAGAGATGTCTTGTCTTCTCTGAGGTTTGAAGTACTATTTCAACGGTAGAGATCTCAAGATCGACGTTTACCGTTGACATTTAGAACAAGCTGAACATTAAGATTGAGGTAAACCAACCCTGAAAAACTACCTCTAGAGACAGATTGTGTTTGATTTCTGACCACCGAAATGGTACCAATATCTACATTCTATTTTAAATAAAAGGGAGAAAGTATTCATGTTAACAAAGAAACAACTGGATTTTATATAATGTAAATTGCAGTAATTTTGTTGGTGCCACCATATTCGATTTTCTTGTTGTACAACGTTCACGCTTCAAACGACCAATAAAACAAAACCGTTCCCTTATTGATCTTAAAATACATAGATTAAGATGGGTCTGTCACTAGTGTTTGATAAATGGTCGAACTCCAGAGTTAGATAACTTATCAAATATTAGTGCTTGATCGCTTGTTTTCTGGTGTTTTACTGGAGTATCAATCCCAAGCAAACATGTGACAGAAGACAGTGCTTTGATGGGGTAAAAATCTAACGAATTATTAACGATTTGTGAACTTTGAATTTTATAGCGAAATTTTATAATTCGTTTAATTATATTTCAAACAGGCAACTAATTCGTCAAAACGAAATTTCCACCTTTAAAATGCGCTAGGCATCACACTGAAAAAGACTGCTGTCATTAGCCTCTGGGAAATAACAAAATTCATCATAAATGTAATTATACCACGGAAGCGACAAAATGAAAAACAAAAGCAACGGCAATGAAAACGAAGAGAAAAACTCGTAGTCGTCGTGAACTTTCATCCTCGGATAAACATATCGATACTTTATCTTTGACGATTTTTTCAGGAAATGTTGCAACTAAAAGGTAAAGGCCTTGCATAGATCATGATTTGAAATACTAAAAACTGTTTACCATGCAGTCGTACAAGGGCACATTGACTATTGTTGCGAAACCTGGAATTTGATAACATTACCAAACCGCGTAAAAAAATTACAGAAGACACCAGGCCGGTCATAAAAATGAACATGATCTTTTGGAAATTGCTCAGGACGGACTCCGATAGAAAGCATTGAAAGAACATAGAGTGTTATCTCTAATTCAACACTGATGTACAAACTTCCCAACATTTTGCTACCAAAAACACAAATTTACATAACCTAAGAGATCCATCTTCAGCACTTCATTTCTCACTACCTGAGTCGGGCCAACACAATAACAACTGAAGCAACAGTGCGGCTAAAAGTCCGCCACGTCAATTAAAAACTGTAAAGCCGTAGCACTCCTTTAATACTCGCTTTTGTTTCACTAACCTGCACTGAAGTTTGTGGCTTCAAACTTTACATTTTTTGACTTGCTTAATTTTTATTGGTGGTTTGCAATTAACCCTTCGAGATTCAAAAGAAAGAAACGGCGGCCATGTTGAGGCCACATACAATAGAAGCTAATGAGATTCGTTTGTTAAAGTTCGACCAACATGGCCGCCATGACTACGTATCAGTAATTGTATCTAATCAATTAGAGTTTATTGTATGATTGCGCCCTTGTTGGATATCAAGCTGGTTGTTGCAGGGGCAAGCGGACTGCCATCACGGATAACGATGGGGTCGTAAATATTCTTTAAGAATTTTTCAAAGTCCTTTTCAAGTTTCTTTTGTGATGCGTGCTCGTTTCAAATTACCCTGAGGATGATTCTGAAATATGGCTTTGAGTTAGGTGATTGTCCCAAAATAGTAGAAAAAACGATCCTACCTATATGATCGGTTTTCGCAGCGGAAATAAGTCGATTACACGCGACTTTCTCTCTCAAAAGTCTTTCCTTGCCGCTATACAGTCGGCTAAGTTTCTCTCTGCCAACGACTTCCTTAAGATTATAAAATAATCATTATAACATTAATTGTTTTAATATTTTGTTGCTATTTCGATTATGGTGGACTAAAAACAGAATAATAGTTTAGAACAGCGGGAAATCGCTACGTTAAAACTACAGAGAATTATTAAAGCACATCATAATAACGTTATTTCTGAAGACACCGTTCTTTATGAATGTAAGAATAACGGACAACTTTTTTGATTTATCAAGGCTCGTGTTTACAATTGAATCATCGCGTATTTCACTCACTGTATAGTACCTTTTTAAGCACGAAGTAAAATTATAGAACGAAGCTATTATTGAATTCGGTTTTCGGCGTCATGCGAACAATTGTCAAGCCGTCGGTTCGTGCCTTCCGTCGCAGCCTTCGGCTCCGGTAGTTAACGCACACCTCAGCCTTAACAGTCCTCAATATCAACTTCAACCTAATCTAATAATTCATTGTAATAAGAACCAGTACTATCATAATAATATTTATTAGCGGAATCACTATAATCATTATCGTTGTTGACATAATTTTGACCGTCATCATCATAGTCATTAAATTCAAAAGTTGCTTTTAGGAAGTTGCACTCGCAGACCAGCGGCGGCTAATACCTTGCATTTTCTTCAGCAGAGCAATGGAAAGCGGGAAAGCAAAAAGTTTCGACACAAGCGTGATTCACGACACCGTCGAGCGCCTGGAAAACAACCCGAGCGTGATTGGAGTGATGGTGGTCGGAAACGACGGTTATCCCATCCGAAGTACTCTCGACAGTGCTACAACAATCAACTATCTGGAAAACTTCGGTTCGCTCATCGAATTGGTACGATACTCGGTTCGTAACCTAGACCCGACCGATGACCTTAACTTTCTTCGACTTCGGACGCGTGATTACGAGGTGATGATAGCACCAGAGAAAGAGTACGCGTTGGTTGTTCTCCAGAGTGGAGTCTGCGCCAGCGTTTCAAGAGCAGATTCCCTTGTCGAGTAACCGTCGCTCAATGCAGACCTGCCCTGTACATCAGTACATTGCAACATGGTTTACGATTTCTTTAACGCTACAGCAAAGAATAGCTCCGTGTTGGCGGACGGAATTGCATTTGAAATGAAACTCAAACGGTCCACGTACCATTTCTGATATTCGCACTTGACATTATGCACGAACTGTTGAACGTTGTACTTTCCATAGCAAAAATAAAAATTTGTCGAAACTTGTTCTAAGACATTTCGGTTGCCCGGAACTGAACTCAGTTCAGCAAATCGTTATGAGGTGCGACCAGCTTTGCAATGCTTAGCTAACTTGTGACGTCAATATCAATCACGAGTCTTTACATAAGAATATACAGCGACCATCAGTGGTTATTGTACGCGGTCAAGGCAAAGATTAACCTATGCATTTCATGCCAAGTTTGGTTAATCCTCACCTTGACAGGTAAAGTCATTCTGACAAAACCTCGTTAACATAACTGGAGGTAGTAGACGTTTTAAGTAAAGTTGTAAATCACTAGCGGAAATCTGACAAGCAAGCATGCAACAACCAATTTTGAATCTCATTTCGAGAGAACGTGGGGAAACATACTTTTTCTTTGCAATCAATACGCATTTGTTTATATTACCTAAAATTCGCATAGTTATACCCCATTCTCTTCGAAGAGATCTATTACTTTAACATCATCACCATTTCTTTAGGCCTTTGGTTAACAATGACGTCACCGATCCGTCAAACGCAATTGTTTCAAGAACCATCAATTGGATGGTAACATTCGAAATAAAATTTAATAAAACCGCACGGCATCAAAATAAAAACTACCTTATCACACCACTATCAATTTTTATAACAGACGGAAAAAGTTTTCCTCCAATAGCTTTACCGAAGTACGGTCGCGTGTTCTTGGAGATCTCTTTCAAAACCTCACAAGTACTGGTAACCCATTTTTGCGAAAGTTGAAGGAAACGAGAAACCTTTTTAAGTAAGAGAGCTTCATAAAGGTTATCTAAGGCTACCGAAATTTAGCTAACTTGAAATACCCCGCACATTTAAGGTTTCTTTTAACAAGAAATTCGTTTCATTGACACACAGAGATTGTCAAGACAACAAATCCTGCTCACACTTGAAGGCTTACTCCGCTATCTGTATTCTAACGTTTCACATATGGACTTCGTCGCTTCGCGACATTGCAAAACTTTGTGAAAAGTTTGAAAATTAGCAAGAAATTAACGCTTAATTTTCTTCAGTCCTTTTTTTATATAAATCTAGTCATTAAAACTGATGCGCTTCGAACTTTTTCTGCTTAAGAAAGTGCTGCCGAAGATTTCAATGCCCTTTGAGGTCTGTTTCAAAGCTCGCAAAACCCACTTCGAAACGGAAAAAGTTTGGTACTTTGTCACACGAAATAACCTACTTCAAAACGCAGAAAATGTAAGGCAAATTAGGTATGCAAAAGATGATAGCATTGATAGCATTGCAAGTTAGAAAATGAAAATTGCGAATTAGTCAAACTATTTTATGCTAATTCATACGGCGTGCATCAGAGAAATTGCACTACGCTCAAGCATATTTTCTATTTTTACTTCGTTAAAACACTGCAGCGGCTGGTTTTTAGTTAAAACTAAGTTCTTGTCTAGTACTACTTCTACCTAATTCAATCGACACAGGACGCTAACAGCTCACGGCGTAGAAGGCATATGCTGGGACAGCTTTTGTCTTTGACTGAAGAAGCATTCATGACGGCTAAAAGGCACTTGTAAAGCACGACAACATCTCTGATCTAGAAAAGGAAGAAAAAACTTAAGGAAACATAAAAATTGGTAAAAAATACTCGTGCAGCTAAAAATGAGAAAACAGAGGAAATGCGATAACTTCTGAAACGTTAGGCTTCGGAACAGTTTCTCTCTCCGACGAAGGGCCTTCCCTCAAAACGTCAGTTTTTTAGATCTAAGTTCCGGCTGTTTCCCGACCCTTTCGGTTTTCTGCAAGAAACTTAAAAGACTTTGATGTCATAAGAACAAAATTTGGGTTTCAGTAACAAAGAGCACCGACAGTGGACGATAGCTGGAAAAGAACCGGCAACTGATCTTGGCAATCAGGTTCTACCCCTCGTTCGAACTGATGCACGAAAAACAGGAAAATACATCAAGGTGGTTCCCTTGGGTGATCTTCAATGGGAAATAACTCACTATGACTTGGCACGCCAGCTCGATATCACTAGGCAACCGTCCCCGTCAGTGTAAACATTAATTTCTCGCTGCATGCTCCGGTGAATTTCATTAAAACTCGGTAAATAAAACATAGTGAGTATAAAACATGTTTAACTTTCGAAACTTTTTACAAGGCAAAATTTGTTAACATCCACAAACTGAATTCCAAACAATGTATCTTAATAACATCCGTTTGTATATTGCTATACGTTATTTTTCAGTTTAATTTGACTGGTATTGTATATTACGTGATATCTCTTGTACAGTTAAATTTACTCTGCACTGAACTTATAAATATCAGTAAAAAATAAGAAATACTCATAGACCAAGGCCGTGCCAATTACATGAAGAAAAAAATAGATACTCGACGACAGAAACTGTGGGGAGCTACTTCAAGAGGAGGCTGGAATTCGTTCAGACTTTCAAATCTTTCCCGGCAGTATGTTTGTTCGATAAATTATAACCATTATCGACTTACCATCATAAAATATAAAAATTTTACATAATTTTACTGTGGAATCTGGGCATCAGGATTTGTAAACAAGCTCCAATCAGTTCCGATGCAGAAACCAATTCTACGCCGATGTTCTAAATGTTTTCGCTCTTCAATATCGGCCCAACGAACCTTGAAACAAACAAATCACAGTGCTAAAGTATTACGCTAAAAGTTAAAAAAAATATCACTTTAGTCCAGGAGCCCAGTCCAAACCCTATAACCATCATTATTTTAAAATACATTTTTTCTAAATATATTCAATACAACGGAGCGTACGACTATCATTCTCGTGCCAACTCACTCGTTTCTTCCCTAGTCGCATGTCTTCTTCTCTCTCGTCGTAAGGATCGTCGTCATCGTCGTCAGGAAGTGGCGATTCGTCGTGAGTTTTTCTCTTACTACCTCGCAATCGAAGCCCGTCAAGTTTATCTAAATTTAGGAAATTCAAGTAGTTTGCAAATTTTAAATACGGAAAAGCAACTCCCTGAAATTAGTTTCTCCATTCGACAACGCAAGTACCGAAAGGTTGTTTTAATTTACATAATGTAATCTCTTTCCTGAGCAAAGCAAAACGAAGATAGCAGAGCAAAACAAGCAAAAAAGGCAAGGCAAGTCAAATCAAAGCAAGAACACAGTCCAGTGAAGCACAACACAGAGGTAAATCAGCACAGGACGACACATCACAAGACAATCTACAATTCTCCGAGCCGTAATGTATGAATACTATGACTAGCAATATCGCAATATCCTCGTATACAAAAAATCAAGAAACAGCCAATCAGAAATTGTTGCATGCCACCCAGATCGTCTAATCTGACAACTTACCTAATTGTAGTTCAGTCACGTCTACATCATCCCAGCGACTCTTGGACAGATGTTCTTCCTGCTACAATAGTGAATGGTTAGTCTGTACGCCATGTTCAAAAACCAACACTGAAGTGGAGCGTGTATTTTAGCAAGATTTAGGGTCGCAAACTTGTACAAACAAAAGCGAGTGCGATAACTGTTTCAGATGCATTATTGTCACCTGACAGGAATGCATTCTTTTTTAATCTTAGCTGACTCAGTTTCCATTACAATACGTAAAGAAAATGAAAGCCGCTTGTAGATTGCTCTGTTTCTTAGGCATTGAAGCGTGCGGGGCATCGTGTAAGTTTTGTATAAATTTACAGTGTTTTACTTCGTCATGACAGACGATAGCTTCGGCTGTGACGGTTTTCAACCATGTGCATCATCCACTGATATTTCAAAGCTTTCAGAGCATTTATTTCATATCATTTAATACATCTTATGCATATGTTGCGCTAAGTCATTTGACTCTGGCCGTTACCCATCGCCACCTTCACCTGTATCCAACCTAACCTCTTCCATACTACTGCCCCACTTTCACCCACACCCGCGCCTTTATGGACGCTGCTATCCCACCCCCATTCCCCCCCGCCCTTCTTATGCTACCTCATAGGTTACCTCTCCTTCTCCGGGATCTTTTGTCACTCCTGCGTCAATATCTTCTCCTTCACCTTTCTTACTTTCCTCGGGCTCCTCAATTGCTTCCATCTCCACCTGTAGTTTAAGGTGTACGAAGTTGGATGATATCCCGCTGCATTTCAAGTTCTAACCGCTCAAATATGAAATGCTCTCAACGAGAACTGTGGTACTCTATATAACAACTCCGTATAGGTCCTCAGTAACCTATGGAGACTTTAGTATTTGACCCTGGCTAAAGCCAGACGATTTTACTCGTCAAGGAGGAAGTCCTCGGACAGGAAAGAGATAAGAGCTATTTGTGTCAGTATCTAAATTCAGCAATGGTTATTGCAGCTTAGGCCAGAAGTTATTTTGGACGTCTTCGCCAGCGCTTATCCAACACACCTGATCTGCGCTTGTCCAACAAGATAGACCAGAGACGAAAGCGTGCATTCGAAGACCGAAACGAAGGAGAAAGAACAACTCAACGGTGCTTCAGTCTTACGGATGAATAATTATCACGAATTCCTTGATATCCGTAAAGTGGTTCTTAGTGAGTTACAGAAGTTTCCAATAAAGCTTTTTTTTCGAGTTTTATTTTTTGGGGCAACCCATCGCTAAAGATCGTGTTCAAAGTAACTAAATATGGCAACAACTGAGAGAAGGAATACAGCAGTTTGAATAGAGTCAGTTTGACAGGAGTCTGAAAGAACGCCGTTCTACGTCGGATATTTCAACATCAGACGTATATAATATTAAAATACACGTAATACATGTCTAATATTTTAACTGGCTTTGATAAGCAACATTTTTTGAACAGTTAATTGGTGATGCTCAAACGGCCAAAAACGCGGGATTAAGAAACGGTGAACGATTTCAGCTCGTTTACATTCTCTTCTTTTTTTTCTAAGTGAAATTCATTTCAGAAAACGACACCGCATCTCGAGCGTACAATTGAATTTAGGA
The DNA here is from genome assembly GCA_036872915.1 of Nanipora kamurai. Lineage (NCBI taxonomy): Eukaryota > Metazoa > Cnidaria > Anthozoa > Scleralcyonacea > Helioporidae > Nanipora > Nanipora kamurai. The sequence goes on along the minus strand of JBAHVQ010000416.1, from coordinate 402,442 downwards.
AGAAGACAAACTACAGTGAACCTTTTTTCTATTTTTGTAGACTATGAGACCAAAACTGGGCGCATTTTGCTTCAGTCCTAGTCAATTACAACAATATACTTAACTATCTCATGTTTTGTCACATGACATTAAAGCATGCGACCTCATACAGCATCGCGTTACATTATCCACCGCTAAGGCAGGTGATATCACTCCTAAACATCTTTTGCTGCCCTGTTAGCAAAGCCTTCTTTCGCTCGCCCGGAGAGGGAGAGAAATGTAGGCTCTACTGTATTTGTGCTGGATTTCGTCCAAAGTTTCGCGCGAAGGAAACCCGTAAAGCCGGTTTTTAATGTGCGCGGTTGTATTCCAAATGTAAACCGATGACCAAAATGTGAGCCCACCATACCGTTAAAGTCTATTTGGACTGAGTACGAGACTGTAGCGAAGCAGCTGACAGCGTATACTCAATGAAAATTAAACAAAAATATAGCAGAGCCTTCCTTTCTCTCTTTCTCTGGGCCAGGGAAAGAAGGCTCCGCTCGCAGGGTAATCTTTTGTTGGCAGATACACGAAAATAACAAGACGTATTATACGTCATAAAGGGCAATCTGAATGATGACGTATCAGCGTTTTTGATGTTTTCTTCCAAACTCCTCTGCAGACTGATTACTTTCTTTAGCAAAACAGAACCATAACCGCCCGGGAATAAGGTATTATGCCAAGCAAAAGTTCAAAATGTCATAGGCTATCACCTTAGAAAAATACACAAACCTCAGTGATAGCGGCGTCTTGCAGCAGAGATCGAACATCTAGTCTAGTGTGGTGTGTAGGAGTCTCCTCCCATTTTTCAAGCATCTAAATAGGAAAACAACAGAAAAACAACACATTATACGTAAGTTTTTAAATGATAAACCATCAAATGCAGATTGCGTACTTCGTTTATTTCTTCCAGAGTCCTGTGATGGGTGTTTCTCTTAGCACAATCGTTTGGATCGGCATTCAATTCAGCGACATAGACCTACAGACATAGAAAGTACTGTTGATTGAATTCCGTTCTTGTAACCGCCAGCACACGAAGCGGGATAAAAATAATGCCTGGAGTTTTTCTTTTCCTGTTCGTTCTTTCTCTTTGTTTGCTTGCCCGCAAGCTTTGTTTGTTTTCCTTTCAATCGTTAAAATTCAATGTTAACGCAAGAAAATCTCACTCGTGGCTCACGTTAGAACCTTATCGTGAATGGCTATCGTGCTTAGTAAATAAACCAGAGAACCAAAAAAATAGACAGTAAAGACTGTTTTATTAAGGACAGAGGACGTTTACCTCAAACCCTTTCTGTTTGGCTTGACTCCAAAAGCGCTCAAAGTGTTCAACTTTGTTGTTTACACAATCCAAAATGACCATGGGGAAGAAGCCATCATCAAGTGTCTTATTAAATGCTTTGAAAAGACTGTTACGATAGCTCTCTTCCAATTCTGCCTCGTAAACATACTCTGTTCCCTGCAATAAGACAATGGTTTAACACACAATAACTAATCAATAAACAATAAGCAAACAGAAATGTGCCATTGACCTTACGCCAAACGCCACTCTACCCACAAACACCCTTAAACAACCAGACCCCATCACGGGCAATGGGCCTTCACGGCCAACGCTCCGTACCATGCATTGAAAACAAATTGTTTTGCATACTTAGTTTAAAATTAATACAATTTTTTTAAATACAAAATTGAGTTTGTTAAATGTTAACGATAAAACGTTAAATGTTAATGTGAAATTTTTCAAAAGAAGGTACTATCACGAGCAGCAAAGATAGTGTTTTATCAGGTAAAGCTATTCTAATAAATGTAATCACTTAAACATGATCCTCAGCGTAATTTGACATTCAATAAGCATACCAAATCATATGAATTCTAGTAGTATGCCCACAGACTGTCTGATCCTACGATACACCTACAATTCAGTCTACTCACTATTTATGCTAAATCCTAAATTAAGCTGACCAACTGCAAGTATAAAACCAAAAGGGTTAGTAAAGAACGGAAAGTTTGAGGTGGGAAAACCGACGTTTTGAGATAAGATTCTTCTCTCAAAACGTCAGTTTTCCTACTTCAAAGTTCCAACAATTCCCGAACCTTTTTATTTTACACATGTCGTTGAAAACTGTCTACGCACATCTAGCGTGATAAACTGCAAGCATAGTTTGCTGACAATCCCTTACAGCACTACATATCAAACACTATAAGTGTATTTTTAAAGAAGTAAATTTACATTCACTGTGTACCTTCAGGGGTGTGTCCAGTCTAAATGATATGTAGCTTTATGCGCTTTACATCGTAGTACGTTTACCCATGTATCAAATTAAAGCCTATTAAATTTGCCACAAGAATATAGTAATAATTTTCAGTTCTAATGATTTGGCGAGACCCCTCCACAAGGACGACGTGATCGCCTTTCACGAGGTTTAAGTCAAAAGGATTTTTGTTTTCCGGTATAACGATTCTTTCCCGGAAGCCCTAACATAAGGTGCTAAAAAAGGGTGTCGGGGTTTTACAATATTCTATTTCAGTCAAAAGTTATACAACATTTTTTTCAATTGACGGGATAAAAATCGGACCAAACGCACGGGAATGGCGTTCAACGTTAGAGTTTTTGGAAATACCGAATTCCCCGACACGGTTTTGTAGCGCTTTGTATCGGAACTCCTGGGAAAGAATGAGATTATAGCAAAACAAAAATCCTCATGACTTAAAGCTCGTGAAAGGCGATCACGTCGTCGTCACGAAGTGGTCTCGTCAAAGTCGTCAATTTATTGGAACCAAAATTTATTAATATATTTTTGTAGCAAATTTGATAAGCTTTCAGTTGATGCCCGGGTTGATGTACTGCAATGTAATGCGGGTGCGCTATTGTGCATCATCTTTTCTGGAGGCACCCGTGAAGGTACACACGGTAGCCTTGAACAAAAATACTTTTCTTATGGGCATTTTCTTTAGGTGAGACTGAAAACGGAAAAAAATAATCGAATGAAAGGAGATAATCATAATGGATAGTAAGTTTCCAACCTTTACTAGAACCTTCTTTCCGGTTTCAGGATCTTTTTCATAAATCGACGTTTCTTGAAGGAAATAATCGTCCAAACTGAGAATGCGAGGAGTTGGCGCACCACACGCTAGTTCTTTATCCTAGGAAGAGGAGGATTGAAGCACACCTCATTAACTATGTTGATATGGGATTGAGTTACTCACTCACAAATTTTCCAACTAATTGAGCATTTGGTCGGAAATCGTCCGATGTCTGACCGTTATTTCAGGCTATGGAGTACTCCATGGGGGAAGAAACGATTCAACGGTGTAAGTTCTAGTATAAGACTGACAGTGAGCGAGCAAATGAGTACGTGAATATGTTAGTATGTGAGGAAGCGAACGAGCAAGCGGATGAGTGAACGGTGGAATTAGGGAGGGAGTGAATGAGTGAGCGAGCGGAGAAGAAAGGGAATGAAGGACGGCGTGACTAAGTGAGTTAGCGGAAGATGAAATGAGTAAATGACGGAGGGAGGGAGGGATGAAGAGAGAAGATGAGAACGAACCAGCAAACAAACGATTGATGAAAGAGAGAAGAAACTAAGGATATCAACGATTCGTTAGAAAAAGGAAAAGTGGATGGGAGTAAAGAAGAATAAGAAAATAATCGAGAAATTTTACCTTGATAAGCCTAGCAATATGCGTTTTACCACTTCCCGGTACACCACGGAATATGAAAACGATCTAAATCAAGACAAGATAACAAGTTAACGAGTTCAGTTCATACCGCATCTAGGAAGTCGTAGTTGTTGAGAAACATTGGTTGTTTTAGTTGTCAATAAGGCAATGAGAACATTCGTCATTTTCTTACAGGTACTCCGATTTTTCTTCATGAATAATCAAAACACGTAAGGACTATGTCTTCCTTTATGTTTCCTAAAAACAGGGAAATATTTCGCTAGGCATACGTCGTAACTTTACATTTGTGAACTGCAAGAGTTTTCTCAACACTCGTTTTGAACAGAACGACGGCAACAACTTTCCACGGCCAACTAGAGCTGCCAAAAGCGATGGTGCGTAAACGACTTATTTCGTAGTCGTAATAGCGATCTTTGCTACCTTCGCGATCAAGTTCCTAGTTAACCTCGCAATCAAGTTTAAAGCTCCCTCACATTTTCAGCCTAAATGTGACTTACTTTTGTCCAGTTGCTCTTATATAGCCGCGAATTTTGCTTAAATCACTCAATACAAAAAGTTTTGGTCATAAATATTTTGTTCTTGGAGCTCAAAACTTTTCTCTGAACTCCAATCTACTTATCAACTCTATTTTTCAAGACATTTTTCCACGCTTCGTCTTGCTGAGATAGCACGAATGCGAGATCATTGTGAAATACATGACTGTGCACAAGTTTCACGCACCTCTTTAAATTTAGTCATTAAGTCACGGAAAATGTAATTTGATCCCAGGATCAAAGTATATCGTTTTATAAACTTTCTTCATGGTTTTTTCAAAACTGTGGTTAAAAATTGGTGTACATAAGTTGCGAATGAAAACGCATTTTTCCAACGCTACAGTCTTAAAGAATTTCAAGCATATCACACATGCTGACAACCAATTTTTGGCGATTTTCTCACCATACTAATTGTCGTGCGCTATTTATTTAATTTTGTCGAGTACTGTTTATTTAAAAAAATTACATTTTGCTCTAACCAGGCTTCTTTTGCAGTGACAATTTTTGAATTGTTTGTAAATGTATGTAATATCACAAACTATTGTAATCTTTTTCTTTTTTCATGAACTTTTTCCAAGACCCATATGAAAATTTTTTCTGTCAAATCTATGTTTGTTAACTTTTTTTGGGAAACATGACAAATTTCCTGAATACACTGTATTCTTATCTTGATGATGACTGTATAGTCGAAAACGTTTGATTTTTACCAACAATATTTTTAACTTATTCCTGTGTATACTTTTTAACAGGATTTTAAAAACAGCGACATATATGAATTTCCTGAAGAATATATCCACTTTTCGGTCGAGTATATCCCAAAACATTCTGTGATATCAAAAATTAGTCAGGTCATAAAATAGCCGTTACCAGACAAATATATATAATCCTTTGACCAACGAACGCTCGCCAAGCTCGTTATCTCAGAAAAACGATTCCTGAGCCATAGACGGTTGTTATCATATCGTGACTTCCGCTTAGACAGTACATATGACGAACCTGCACCTATCAATAGCTCAATGGTTAGGGCGTCTCACCAGTTATCAGAAGGTCGCGGGTTCGATTCCCATCTAGGGCTCAGAAATCGTTTTTCTGAGATAGCGAGCTTGACAAACGTTCGTTGGTCGTCTAATAGATACCACGCTCCCAAATGAACCAGATTAGTTTTCAGCATTTAGTATATATAATCCTTGTAAATAGAACATCAGAATTACTCAGCAAAAAAATACCCACGAACACTTGTAACTAGTACTTGTGGATAAAGTTTTGGGAAACTTGTTAAAACATATTTAAAAATAATAATTTAAAATTCTTATTGTTCCTAAAAGATCTACCGAAACCGGATGACGGCGGCCGTCTTTTCACCGACTTTATATTGGAGTGGAAAGAATCTAAAAATAAGCGTCTGTTCCAATTATGTTCTTGAAATTCCAAAAGTGCGACATAGTTCGGGTGAATGTCATGTCCCGAATGGCACGACTTTCAATCGCGGAATAGTTCTTTTAATTTCGTGCTTGGCTTATGTTTTCCCCTTGGGCGTTCTATGATCTTTCGCTCTCACCCGTCTATCCCAAAATGCCTTGCACTTGACCTTGTACACAACTCTAGAGACTCGATTCTTCTTTTGTCGGACTGGGGAAAGGTAACATTTCGTGAGATCTTTTAGGGATATTATGAACTATCGATTAGAATTTGTAGACTTTTTTATTTATAGGACTTTCATTATTTATTCCACAAGTTTTAGCTGTATTTTTGTTCTGACTGAAGCAGAAGGCGGTGGCCAAAAATTTAGTAAATGTTATTAGGCTAGATGTAGACGTTTTTAATTATTTCTACCTCCGACTTAAGTGCAATTTACATATCTTACAGGATAATTACTTTACCCTTTCTGGCCTAGTTTCTCTGCCAGGTTCATCCAGTAAAGTACCAATCGCTGTGACTTTGGGCTTAGGTTTTGGCTTTGGGGGAGTTTCACGGGGTCTTCGTGTATATCTGTCGCTCTCAGGATCACTCTTGCCACCATGATTGTAATCAAAAGCCTCACGACGGTGGAAGGTGTCCCTCTCGTCTAAATAACGATCTCTCCGAGAAAGATCATCGTCAGGATGTCGGAATTCACGATCCCACGGTCGCCTAGCGTCCAGTCTTTCGTCAAATAGGTCACGATCCCAATCACATCGACGATCGAAGTCATCCGGGTACCTCTGAGGAAAATCGTATGGCGGCCGCCTTTCTCGAGAATCATAAATTGGTTCTCGTTGATATGGATCATCGTACGGATCTAGAATGACAAGATTGTTGGGAATTGTTTAGGAATCGTCTTGAACATTATAGACGAACTAAAATAAGGTCGAACTAAATTAATTAAGTTTGATCGTTGGGCCAAACGTCGAACCAAAGTTAATAGAGCCGAATTCAGAATAAAGGAATAATTGCAACCTGTGCGAAAATAAACATAATTGTACCAAATTCATGATTATGCATTTAGTTCGGCTGAGGAAAAGATTGTGGTTTGACTCAAAAATGACGATCGGACGTTCTATCTCTATGCATCAGACAGACAGAACGTCTCGAACGATCCGAATACAATCAGTCAAACTTAATTGACTCACACGTCGATCTGGTCATGAACTTAATTTGCTAAATTTAGTTCGTCTCATGAAAATTTCGACGTTTGACCATGGCCTAAGTCGAATCTATTTCAAAGATATCACCTTATGACGAAACAAAGCAAACAACAAAGTCTCTACATAAGGATGATTATAGGTGGTAATTCTTTTGTAATTTCATCTAAAATACCATATACTGTATCTGGCTGTTACACTAACACTTTTTTACAGTTCGAAAATAGTGCCCCCTAGAAAATATCGGCCCCTGATGGGTACGAATCTCAAACTAACTCTGCGGTAACTTTATAAATAGATAACGTTTTGCGAACATATACCCACTGGGGTAGGTACGAGGTGTTATCTAAACACGTCGTTACTCGAAGTCGAGTTTATGATCTGAACACGTATATTAGTAGTCAAACCTTATGGGATTGGCTAAGGCTTCCCTTGTAAGTCCCATACAGTTCGACCACAAACATTGTATCAACCAATGTAGGTATTCAATTACAAGCTTTAAAATTCAGGGTTGAATGACCAACAGCGTGAATGCATGGCAATCGACAACAACGCACATACCTCTTCGACGATCAAGCTCGCGCCGCCATTCTCTTTCACGTTCCAAAAAGATAGGGTCGTCTTCATATCTTCTGTCGTAATCTCTTTCACGCAAGTCTCGTTCCCGTAGTCTATCGTAGTACTCTCGGTCCGCATCGCGGTACATAAGATCGCGTTCGTAGGGATCCAGACCACGATCGTCGATACGATCCCTGAAGGGGGGTGGTTCGTCGTGATATCTCTCATAGTCCCTAAGTGGTGGAAAACGTTCCACACGCCATGCTCGATCTCTTTCCAGCTCCCTGTCTATCCGAGGAGGTGGCGTACGTCGGTCAAAACGATCCCGCGGACCAAACTCATCGTAACGCCGCCTGTCAAACTCGTCTCTCTCATGGGGCGGCAAAGCTCTGTCGTCGTAATACTACAAGAAACATTTCTAAATTATAGAAATTTTGAAAGTATCACATCACTCTAATTATCATTATATCAAAACGGTATTACTGTTAAGGTAGCTTCATACAGTTTCCCAAGAAGTTTGAACCATAAGAACATATGCATAAAGACTTCAGAAGAAGAATAAACTTCAATGTAACACATTCTAAGCATCTAAAGATATGGCGCATTAAGGAGTCCAGGTTGTTTCTATGGCAGTAGCATTCCAAAATGGCTTCCAATGACCGTTCAGACTTATTTTTCATGAAAAAAACTTTGGTGATCCCCATTTTTTTCATAGAAACATTCCCTCTGGGATGGGTAATTAATAGGTCAATTTAAAAATTTTATTGAATTTTTTCCCAAAAAAATTGAAGAAAATGATTTTTTTTCACTTTTAGAAAAAAGAAATCTACAGAATTTTTTTAAAATTCTCATATTAATTATCCATCCCAGAAGGAAAGTTTCTATGAAAAAAAAATGGGAGTCACCGAAGTTTTTTCAAAATAAATTAGATTGAACGGGAAATGGAACGCTACCGTTGCGATGACCTGGACTCATTATTTCGTCATATTTGTGGATTCCAAGAATGCGTTTCTATGTATTACATTCAGTTTTATTCTCCCTCTAAAGTATTTATGCACATGTTTTTAGGTAAAAAATTTGCATTCTCCACTTTTTAGGAAGATGTACGGAGCCGTCTAAAGACTACTCACCACCACAAAACGAAAAGTATTCTGGTAGTTCTTGACCTGCGAACAGGCCTCTCCTTGTGTTGAGGGCGTGGGGAACGGCCTGCACGGATCCTATTGCAATTCTGATTCCGCCCTTTGTCAACCATTGAAGCGCGTGGCGTGGAAACGTAACAACTTTTTAATCGATATGTTATAATGAATCAATAACTGTCGCAAATCCGCCATGGACCAATCGCGTCTTATCGTTCTCACGATGTCAATTTCAAAACTTTTAACTTAAGTGTTAAATTTGGAACACGTTTTCATCAGCTGTGTTTCTGCTTAAATGCAATTATTCAAGAATAATTTGAGGGAAATATGTGATCTGGTTTAAAAATGATGGAAAGCCACAAGAGCAACAAGGATTGGAATAATACGCCAATCCTTGGAATTAAGTTTTTGTAATCTTATTCTGAGCGCTTCGTGAAATATACACAGTAATTCACAGCCTGCTCTGGGGCGTTGGGAGGGTTTGAAAAGTCGTTGCCATCGAGTAGATTATTGATTACTACTCTTTCCTCATTCTTTAATTCCAAAGATAACTGCAATTTTAACGACAACGAGTTTCAAAATTCGATCTCCAGAGTTCAGACAATTCGCCATGATCAATATTGTTCCAAGTTCGTGACGTATCGAGTAGTTTGCTCGTCCAGACCACTGAGAATTTTGCCTTCAAGATTTGGGACGCAGATACTCAAAACTGACATCCGTCTCTCCTTTCGCTTTCCCCAAAGGAGAGCCAGCTCGCGGGCTAGACAGTTCTGAGTAATCTTTTTTTTGTTTAATCCAAATCTTACAAATTTTTACCCAAATTTTACGACCCAAATAAAAGCAAATACAAAAAATCTTATTACCACATGGCAGTGTACCAACAGTTCTGCTTTACGGCGACACATAGGTCTGAAATTCACGTGTTATCATCGTATGGATATTTACGGTGTTGGGATGTCAATTTTGGCAACGCATAATTCATCACTCAAAATACTAATGATGCGTAAAACATACAGTGGTACTACACTAAACTATTCGTTATTCAAGGTTAATTACTGTTCGTACATTCCGAAAACAACAGGCCACTACTGGCCACAACAAGAAATGTAAGAAAATCTGTTACGGTACCTCTCTGTAATCATCAGGAGGTCCAAGTGGATACTCTTTGCGCTCGTAGTATGGGTCTTCTGTGCAAAAAAATTTATGGTATGGTAAAAACTCACGCGTGTTGGATAAGCTCGATTAAGTAGAAAGAAAAGTAATTTGAAAGAACGTCGGCTGTGACTATAATATATGGTTTATCACGGAGTGGATAATTATGGAGAAGAGCTTTATCACGATAATTGTATTGCTCTGTTGAAGAATAGAATAGAATAGAATAGAAGTTTATTAATCCATCTTCAGGTAAAAAGTACAATGGATTTACATTTAAGATTTTTTCATATAGTACACAATTAAATAAATATTACATTAATTAGCAACTAATGAACACGCCCTGGGTATAAACGAACTTTTATGCCTATCTGTCTTTGATATTGTTTTTCTAAAACTAGTTTTACTTCTAAGATTGTATTTGTGAGTTTTTGGACTAGGTAAAAATACTCGACATGGGTGATTGCTATCTAACCGAATTTTCTCAAATTCTCTCTTTGTTGCTTGAAAACTAGGGTGACGATGTCTGATGACCACCGTTTGTTAAATTTCTTGTTAACCGGAATAAAGTAAGCGTCTACCTTCTCCTGAGCATGAAACTCACCAATTAAAGTTACACTAAAACAGTAGTGTTTAATCGATTGGAAATTACCAGAAATTACATGTCTCAAAAGGTCTGATTTCGATTGTAAATCTACATACACATTCGGAGTATTTTAGTTTCGGCGAGACAACCCACTTTGAGTGGTGATCCCACACAGTTTTATTGGTCTCGGGAAAACATCCACTTCGTGTGGTGATCCCATGTAGAATTTATCGCATCTTTGTTTCGGGGAGATGCCTACTTTAGGTGGTGATCCAATATGGTTTCATAGCTGACTTGTCTGGAGTCTTATATTTCTAACCAGAGTAGCATTCGACATTATGTCTCATTCTTTACCAGGGTGCGAAGTTAAACTGTTCACTGGAAGTAAAACTACCCCATGACGTAGAGGATTAGGGTTTGGACCTGGAGTTAGATCTAACCCTACGGGTGGTCAGGGTTAAGGCCATTGTTTATTTTCGGTTTTAGCAGTCCCAGCTTTCCAATGAACCTGGGTTAAGTAAATACAGGCGTTTTATGTATATATTATACCTCAATTTTACATTGTCCAATGAAAAAACAGGATTTGCACCATGTGACAAGGTGGTTTTTCAAAGTATCTCACCCCAGATCACAATTTATATCTCCCTCTGGAGTGGGTGATATAAAATATATCTCATGCCGCCACATTTCGAGCACTACACGCGCGACCACACGCAGCTAAAAAAAGCAATAACAAAATGGCGGGAGCTGAGTCTGTTTCGTTTGAAGCAGACTCAGACGGAGAAATTGCTCGCATTTTGGAAAGTAAAGACTCTACAAACACCAAAAGCTCAACTAGAAATGCAGTCAGGGTCTTTCACGACACGTTCATTGATGTTGACAAGGCCGAAAATGACGTGGAAACTCTTGATAAATGTCGCACGCATGTTAACATACACAGATGTCTGCATATTTGTTTTTTTTCGGTATAATATATCATTCATGGACCCTCCGCTCGGGTGATTCGGCAAAATATTTCGCCGAATCACCCTCGCTCCGGGTCTGTAAATGATAAATATAGTATCGCTGCACAAACCTGGAAGTATTCTGTCGTAATCAGGTCTTGGGGCATCATATGGATCTCCTGCCCTCTGAAAAAACAACAAATGTTATATACAAGAACATAAGTTCAAAAACGTATTAATAATTCATGAGGAAACACACACAATTAAATCATGACCACGAGGTGTGTGGACGTTTTACGATTTACTTCTTGTTGGTTTTTGTACCTTAAACTCCCTTAATTTTCAAATTAGTTTTTCTACTCAATGTATACCCGGGTTCAAGCCGTTGATAGAGAGGTTAAGATACCCCGGTTCCGGTGTACGGGTACGGGTGAATTACACGTACCCGTTACCGGTGATACGGGT
>JBAHVQ010000416.1:372787-389950 GCA_036872915.1 Nanipora kamurai | reverse complement strand
CATCAGCGAAAAATGTAAAACAAGATGGCGCTACCCGTACCCGTACACCGGAACCGGGGTATCTTAACCTCTCTAATAATCTCAAACGCGCGGCTTTCACCACCAACGTGTTTTAAACCCACTAAATTACCTATTAACAGAACTTTTTTTTAAAAATCTCCTTCAAATCACAAGAAGAATGAAAAATATTTTCCTGCAGAGTAAAGCTCGGTAACAACGATGACGCCATCAGTCATCTCTATTTGGGATTCTATGTTTAAGTTATCATACGAGAGAAAATCCTCAAAGTTTGTAGCATTAGCATTCTACATAATAACAGTTGCATCAGAGCCTCCAGCATGACTTGGCAATAACGTGTTTTCAGCGTCACCTGTAACACCTTCGGAAGAAAATTTTCGCCAAAAGGCCCTGTGCATGAACTAGTCACATGGTACAACATCTTCCTTACTAGCTGGCTAAGTATACGCATTGGACCATCTTGAGAAAAGAAAATCACGCGTCACAGGTTGGGGTGTTTTTGTCTTAGACTGTGTCGACACTCCGTTGTCATCCTACCTGGCAGATTTTGTATCACTTGACTAGTTCATGCAGCGAGTTTATTGATAGGGAGGTATCATTGCTACAGCATAGTACTAGGTATGAAATTAGAATTTTTTACCCGGCTGTCTCTTTCATCAAAATCGGGTGGGTGTTCAGGGATATCATGAATGCCACCTTCAAAATATCTTCCTTCCTGTATCGCCAGGATTTTCTTTCCTGCGAAAAAAAAAAACCGTTTGAAAACGATTAATTTTAAAATTACAAGCAAAAATAGATCTAAAAGCCGCCCTTAGGTTGACTGTGAAGGTTCGTTTAGGGACGTTATACTCCGTAAAATACGGGGTAATTTGAAAATATGCCATGTTTATTGATACAGTGTAGCAACAAAGCTTCGTTTATAACGCTTTCATTACTTTAAATGAGGCAAGGCTAATATCAAATAGAATAAATTGTTGAAGTTACTGTTGACCTTTATAAGGCCAAAATGCAGAAAAAAACCTTTTTCCTCTCGAAATGTAACGGCCTATCCCAACTTTTATTAGCGATTTTACACAAGCTCCATCGCAAAAAAATTGGAAAAAAAAACCCCAAAAAAACAAAGCATCTTCAACACAACATTACTTGTACAGGAACGATTGTAGCCTAGTGCATAAGGTCCATGCATGATTATCATTTGCCGCAGACCAGATTCTAATCTCCTGCCGCAAGAAATATTTCTCTAAATTTCTTTTTCTGGCACTTCGAAAATGTGGAAATGTTGTCTGTCTGCCGAACATAAAGAAAAAATCTGCTGCAATTCTACCTGAATATCTTTGATGCAATGGTACCGTGTGCCAATAAGGGCAGTCAGGTTTTTTACACCTACAAGATGAAGACAAAAAATCGATCAGTAATACGTTTGACCAAAACAAGATGCCGATAATTCTGTTCAGTAAACATGTTTTAGAGCAAAGGCAGCAGAACATAGAACCAGGTGACACATTTCGCATGAAAAGTAATAGAAAATTCATACAAAATCTTGAAAAAAAATGTCGCATAAAATCAACATAATATACTTGGTTCTTTCATGCTAAATAACACGCCTCCAGGGTGTCAAGATCTAAGAATTGGTGTATAGCTCTACGGAATGATGAGACATAATGCATTTCAAAAAATAGGATTTCTCAAATTTTACTGTTGTTCGATGCCACTAATTATCACTTCTATCAACTCTGGAACTAGGGTTGGGAGGTGTATATCAGTAATACCATTATCCCGTCGGATTCCGTTATTCTCTGAGGACGGTTAACCCACAATGTTTCGTATTTGCTCAAGTCAAGCTTCAGAGGAATTTCGTCTTAATCCGCTTAATTTTCCTCATGAGACGAGGGAAATTTAAGTGAAAAAGAAATCCTTTGGCTTAGACTAAGTTTAATTCATCTCATTCCCTTTGACGCACAGGCTGTGTAGGGGAGTCAAAGGCATCAATGCTTTGCACTCCTGAGCAGTTACAGTATTACAAGGAAATTCGGGATTAAATGTCCTCTTTGCATCGGGAAGACTTGGAAAAGTCTTTCGGGCTAACGTAGTCGACTCCCACAAATCTTTCCTTGACTGTGGGGAAATTAAGTCGTTAATTTCCCTCAACTAATGGCATTAATTCAAAAATAGTCACTCAAAGACCGGGTATGCACCGATGCTTCAAGAGTTATCATGACTGGATGATTTATCAAGCAAGTAACTTAAAACTTTGGTCTTATTTCCTCGACAATCATGCTTTCATAATCAGAAAATACCACTAATTTTATCGCATTCAATTCACCAGCGGTTATGCAATGGCTGGCCATATTCTGAATGTGAAACCAATTATCGTTCAAACACTACACGTCAGTGAGTTGTTTTTCCCCTTAAAATCTGTCTTCTGATGAATATTAAGGTAGAACCGGGTAGGTTTTTACCTTTTAACCCCAAATTTCTGCACCTACAACAATAACATTTCACCATTGCTCACCAAAGAACGCACAAATGGAATCACTGTGTATGATAATCATTGGGATTTTTTTTTCATAGTAACATGCTTTGTAGAACAAGGATGGGGTGGACAGTATTGTAATGATTAAAAATTATTTAGTAGGAAGAAGTTTTCTTTTGCAATAAGATGCTGTCCTTTGATATATCTTACCAGGGCCACCATCTTCAGCTCCCCAATAAAGTATTTATTGGTCTCTTGGGGGGTGAACTCAGCATGAGAAAAATGTGATATCCACCAATGACTGTATATATACACATATGTATATATACAATTATCAGTGCTACTTGGCTGCAATACAGTACAATGAAATGGCTCACTTGCTATCAAACTTGCATAGGGGATGATGAAATTCACATTCTTCTGCAGGGCCACAGTCAGGAAAATTCCTACAAGGCTGAAACCTTTTCTCAGGCATGCCCCTACCTGGAAATAAAACACAAAAGCCATAATGAAGGTGATAATCAAAAGGGTTGGGAAACTGCCAGAACTTAAGAACGGAGAAACTGACATTTCAAGCAAAGGCCCTTCATCATAACAGTTCACTCCAATGAAGGGTCTTTGCTCGAAATATCAAGTATCTCCATTCTTAGGTTCTGGCAGTTTCCCAATCCTTTTGATTATCTACACGCCATTCGATACTACCAATACAGCACTCTACTTTTACATCATTGAATGGTATTTCATGTTTTGTTTTGGCAGTGATAATTAATAATTAGGCATTCATAATTATCAGAACAGCATAACAATATAAATTGCAGTGTTCTAGCAAGGCCTGAATGAGTGGATACTTGGCCCTCATATTTCTTCCAGCATCCTCTTATTTCTCAGCACCCTAGCAGTCATTTTGTGAGGTGCCTGGTCATTTTGCTTGTCAGTCTTGGTGGCACTGTGCAATGCAGTTATTCCTTCAATCCAAAAGGAACTGGATAAATTCAACTTTTACTGCAGAAAACATATATTAATGTCAACATGTGTGTGTTGCTTGACCTCACTTCCTCAGAAACATATCCTGGGCCTCAGTCAGGGATTGAACTCAAAACATTTAAATGTTGTGTTAGGCATTCCAACCATTAAGCTACCAAGACACAGATGAAGACCTCAAGTGCAGGTTTGACAATAATGTGTCGCACTTATGTGCTTCATTGTTATCTCATAAAATAATACCAACATTTCCCATCAGTTTGACCTCTTTGATGATTACAAAACTACAGTTAGAATTTAAACAGATGAAACCACATTATCAGGGTCATTGCCAGACAACGTTTGGTGTCTATCCTCTTATTTTTAGGTCAAAGAAACTATCATCGCTTTTATTTTATAGCAACAAACGCATTTTTATTTTTGTTTGACTTTGGAAATTGCAGTTTGATACTGTTAAAGTGTCTGTTTCACCTGTGGGGATTTTACATTTTTATTTTATCTGGTTTGTTCTGAGCAAAATTGCGATATATCTAGTCATTCAAAAATTTCATACTCATGGAGTTTTTTGCTATCAAAGTTGGCAATTTTGTGGGTTTTTCAAATCATGGCCAGGAGAAAAAAATGGTAATGAGTGGGCACTTGTGGCATCAAAAGAGGAACTCACTCACTGAAAGAAACAGGGTTTACATCACAGAATTATGTGACAATGGTGATGGCTGGTTTGTAAAAAATCAGCAAAATGCAAAGGAACCTTTGCATCAAAATTCCAATTTTGAAAATTCAAAAATTATTAGGTACCACCAATCCATGTTACCATCAAAGACATTGTCTGGAGGCATGGCATATCAATAGCGCCCCCATTCCATTGAATCGCGATGATGGTTGTTTATTACCGGATGCCTATTTGCATCTCATTAATAGATAATGTCATTGATTGTTCTCTGAAGATATAAAAAGGGATGTCATGTTCAGATCAATCACCCCTGATGAAGACACTAGACAGGAGTGTTAAAATGTTGGGTCTGAATAGTAGTTTTGTAAGCTACATTGAAAACTTTTTAAGCCAGCGCAGCATAAAGCCATGTCTGATTATTCACCTGGTTGTGTTGGGAATTTGTTCAGTTATATTACACTGTTTTGAGGAACTTCCTCTATCAACATCACAAGTGCCCACTTGTCACCAGTTTTTTTCTCCTGGCCATGATTTGAAAAACCCACAAAATTGCCAACTTTGACAGCAAAAAATACCATGAACATGAAAGTTTCAAATGACAAGATATATAGCAATTTTGTTCAGATCAACCCATAGAATATGAATATGTAAAATCCGTGCAGGTGAGATAGGCACTTTAAAAGCTTTTCTGGGTTCATGGCTTGCCACTGTTACAGTAGAGGATCCTGAAGGGAGGTACAATCCCATTTCCCCACCCAATTTTTTTCCAAATCCCACTTCCCGGTGTCCAAATCCCATTCCTGCAAGTAGAATTTAGGAAAAAATTCCAGTCTAAAAAATACCCACTTTTTTCACTGCCATGTTGTTGGTAACACATGAATTTGTATGCTCTGCACAGTCTCCACAAACGTTGCTGACCACAAGATGAGGACAAAGAAGAAAATATAATAATCTAGACAATCTAATATTTCTACAATATCATAAAATTGGTGGAAAATTATAAATAGGCACTTGTAACAATTTTCTGATGTTTGAATTCCCAAACTATGGGAATCAGTTATGCCTTGAATCAATATGCTTGAAAAGGGCAATTGTCCGACTCCCATTTCTTGCATTTTTTTTCAACATTCCCAGCAATCCAAACCTCATTTGCCAGGGAAAAAACAGGCCAACCCCAGATCCCCTTTTTACCCCTTCAGGACCCTCATAGTAGAGCAGCAACATATAAATACACCAACATCCTTTCATGCAAGTTTTGCTTGTTGCCATTCATAAATTAAACAATTCACCAATATAAGACAATATATACTTACCTAGATCACCTTCATTAAACTGGCCTTCAGCTTGTTTAGCCTCCCTGACTACATCTCTGTTTTCTCTGATGTTTTCACCTTCTTTTTTAATATTATCACCACTCTTTGTCATAACATCTTTGGTTTCTTCTTGTTTTGCCTTTTGATTCCTTTGAAGGATTTCCAGCTCTTTTAGTTTGTTTAATTGATCCTGTTGTCTCTTAAGAATTTCAATTTCCAAGGAAGCAGCAGCTTTATCTTGACCAGGTTCTACAGCAGCATTACTGGTTAGTAATGTATCTGTGTCAACAGGTTGTGGTTTGGCCGCAGCTTCATTCTCTGTTGACTCTTGTTTAACAGAACTATCAGCCTTTTCTAGCAGATTCGTAACAAGAGGATCTTTTGATGTCTCCTGGAGGTTTGCTAGTTTTTTTTCATTTCCTCTGCTAAAAGTGAAAATAAAAAAAAATAAAGTGTTTCACAAGGCAATATGACTGGATGGCTAGGTATGACCACATGACTCACAACAACCTGCATGGCAACAGACAACTCAAAAAATTGATTTTGCATCCTATTAGGTCAACTGAACTTTTAGAGAAGCCTTCTGAAATATTGTTTATTAAACATGAAATTTACTCTCCTGTTGCCTGGAAACCTCCATCCTACATCAGCAAATAGCCTGTAGCCACTTTCGCCTGTTGCAATGCAAGAGCAGTCGTAAAGGACTGGTGATCCTTCACAACTGTTATGACCTTGTGAAATGATGGCATTTACCAGGCAATAATATGTGTCATATTGCTGTAATGAAACTTGACTTTCTAAACTGAGCTCAGTTAGAATCCAGTGGGAAATTTATCAATGTGTACAAAACCTGAAGAGTTGGGAAGCTTCGAATGCTGTGAAATAGAAATAGTGACATTTGGAGCAAAGCCTCTTCATCGGAGCAAAACATAGAAAGACAACCCAACACATCAAGTAGTCCAATTTTGCTTGAGAAAATATATTTTATTCACAGCAACTGTCAGTATTAGAAAAGTTTTGTTCTTATGGATTGTTTGGATTTCTTGATCTTGTGGCCTCAATGATTTCAGTCTTAAACATAAAGAAAGTCTAGTAAAATAATTGTTCTTGGTTATACAACAAGAAACTAGTTATAATCATGGCAAGCGATTTTCCTGGCAGAAAACATAATCGAAGAATAAAGATTAAAGCCCAGCTTAAAACTTTTAAGTGTAATGCCATGATAAATATATAATAAAAAACACAACTTCAAACAATTTAACATTAGTAAAGTTATCTTAAATGTTTTGAAGTTGTGTTTTTTATTGAATATTTATTATGGCATTACACTTAAAAGTTTTAAGCTGGGCTTTAATCTTTATTCTAAGAAACTAGTCAATTGCAACTGGCTCAAATTTTGCCAGCTTTAAATTGGAATGTTTGCTTATAACAGCTACAGTAAATTTCATGTTTGGAACATCTAAAAAGCAGTCATGGTTGCATGTGACAAGTGGTTGCCCATTCCAGGTTCATTTTAAATACAAATTGTCCATGCCAGAAAAAGTGGTTGCAAAACATGGTGTTCACATAAAGAGACTGTATTTACTGTAGCACACCTTTAGAAACATTTATCTTAGGGAGCTTTTTCTGAAACTTCTAACTTCTCATGCCAAAGGAAAAGCTAAATTCAGTCTTTACTTGACCACGCAATGAAATGAATGTATCAGGGCATGAGATTTGTGGTATCTCATTGTCCACAGGATATGACCTTAAATTTGGATAATAGATGCCACAAGCTCAGTATCCTAACAGCATGCCATGAAATTTCAAAATCGAGATAGTTAACGATCATCGAGCAACTTCTGTGAACCTGGTAGATGATTGGGCAGATTTGTGCAACAAAGAAAAAAACATAATTTTCCTTTAAATTGCACTGACTGGAGACAATGTTTTCCACTTCATGTGTCTTACACAGAATTTATATTTGTTCTTAAGGTACAGTGCAATTTTTAAAAGTTACTCATCTCTGGAGGGGATTCATAATGTAAAATATAGCCTTTTAGCTTGTTCTAAAAGATACTGTAATAACTCTGTTTGATAGGTTATTTCCAAGTTCTGACTTTGTTTAGAAGATGGTAATTTCTTGGCCACTATTTGAGAGGATGTTTTCAAATTCACTTATCTTGCATAGAATTTAATACTCTTCTGAATGGTGTAAGATTTAAAAGTGGTAATAAGATTTAAAAGTGGCAATGTCCATTACATTTGAAATGTAAACAACATTAAACAAAGTCTGATATGAATCTGATAAAGAAAACAAGTGAATGGATACACCTGAAATAGTAAAATTGGGAAGAAAGACAATGTGAGTTTGGAGATGCTCATTTTGGTTACTGTAATTGGCCTAGTTGTTTGAATACTACAAGTTGTATTGTCAAGTATCCAAACATGGGATACTTGATTTCTAGAGAGATAGCAGATTCTGACAATCAGGTATCCAACCTAGATACTGCTGAAAATTATTTTCAAATCCCATGGCCTGTGATAGAAATGACAGGTCCTTAATACACCCACAAACTCCAGTTACTGTACACAGCTAGGGCAAGTTTGAAAGCAGAATAAAATTATTAATACTATGATGAAAATATTTCCAAAGTCACTTACTTGTTTGACTGAATTTCTGTAGTCTTGTTATTGGACATACTAGCATCTCCTAAACATATTTTGAAAACTATATTCAACGAATATTAGGCTTTTACACTTGTTAAAACGAAATAGTATACAGTGTATGTAGTTTGAGTGTAGGCAGTGGCTGCTACATGCAAACTATGTGCACTATATGGAGAAGGCTATGTTTCTTTGTGCAGTTTTCATTCATTATGCAAAAAAATGTGACAAAATGTGACAAATGACTACTGTACACGAACCTGTGTGTACACTGTATTAGTTTGATATCTCAAATTATTCTTTTAGAAGTGTAACCTTCATGAGTCCATAGAAAATTAAACATTTGATATAGTTAACCTTAACTGAATATATTCTGGTAGATGCATGCATGGATAGATTAAAACATGCGGGTTAATTAATGTTGCAACTTGATCATGCGCTAACATAGGCAAGTTATTGGTAATTTTAGCCAGCTAATGATGTAAACTCCAGTGAAGCTCGCAATGAGTAGTGTCAAATCTGTGTAAAACTACACAAGCTTCTGTCCTTCTACAAGCAACTTCATGTTGTACTTCACTACACAAGTGTACTCTCAGTGTACTACACAAAAAATCACTATACTAAGTGTTACAAAACTTTCAGACAGTACTGTATATACTTTGTGAAGGAAATTTTGGAGTGTCAGAAGGATATACCTTAAGACCTAACCAGGACCTGTTGCAAAAAAATGAAAGTCTAGGACCTTCAGCTCAGAACTAAACACTGGACCTGGTGAATCTTGTGCATTGCTCTTCCAACTACGAAGGTTGTTGCTGAGAGCATGGCCCCGAGGGGTATTGTTCTGTATTAAAGAAACAATTCCTTGAGCATGTACCTGGCAAAAAACCAAAAAGATAAAGGAACTGCTGAAAACTTAGAATTACGGTACAGAAAATACAGATATTTTTCACAAAGGCCCTTTCCAGCAGTGAAACTGGAATTTTGCTCAGAGAAAAGAGCCTTCCCAGGATACTTCAGTACATTTTCTACTGTTTTTGAATAAGAATTTGACTTTAATGAAGAGCCTTCTGTACAAACATCATTTCAGTATTTTTAATTGTACGATTTTGGTTGTTCTGAAATTGGAATTTCACTCCAACAATAAGCCTTTACTCAAACCAGCAGAATTTTCAAGTTTTCAGCAGTTTGCTAACTCTTTTGAATTTTTATCCATTGTTAAACACCATCTATGCACCAGCATTCTAATTTTATATCACTGTTTGGATTTTTCAAACCCCTTAATTACTCAGTGACAGTGGGTTTCCCATTTGATAAATAAAATCATCTGGCATTTGCCAGATTAAATACTAAAGTCTGCATGATTGGTCCCCAGGTACCAATTCTGTCACCAAGCAGTTAAACCAAATCTTGTAACCTCTCTGAAGAAGCATCTTCACTCAAAACATCAGAATATTTTTTTTATAAAAATTCAGTAGTCTATCAACCTTTTAGATAATCAAAAGGGTTGGGAGAAACTGCCAAAACTTAAGAATGGAGAGACTGACATTTCAAGTGAAGGCCCTTTGCTGGAGTGAAATGTTTCACTTTGACGAAGGGAGTTCACCCAAAACATCAGTTTCTCTACTCTTAAAGGAAGAAACAAATTCCGAACAATAGTGTCATCTTGGTAACTCAAGATATATATAGATGAAATATCACAATTTCATAGTAACTCTCTTGATTTTAGCTCATATCTTGAGTTACCAAGATGACACTATTGTTCGGAGTTTGTTTCTTCCTTTATATCTTTAAGTTGTCGGCTGGTTCTGGACTCTACTCTTAAGTTCTGGTAGTTTCTCAACCCTTTTAATTATCTACAAGTGATTCAATACTGTCAATGCAGCACTCTACGTTTATACTAACCTTTTAACTTTCTATGCTGTTGTACAGTATTTACTGCCTAAGCAGCATCGAATATTTTTATATCATTCTCTGATAACCCTCAATGTTTATCCTTAAATATTCTTACATAAATTATAATGCTGTAAAATTCCACAGTAATTCTAGTTTACCTGTTGATGTGGTTTGAGTTTTGTTGGTTGAAGATGAAGTTGATGGTTCTACCACAGAATGAGTTGTAGGCTGTTTTTGAGCACCAGCTAATGGTTGAGCAGTAGGTTGTACCATTTGCTGTGCTGGTGGCCGAGTCAACGGTTGAGCTGGAGATTGATTCAATGGTTTTGCTGGATGATGAGTTAATGGCTGCGGTGGAGGTCTAGTCAATGGTTGACCTGGAGGTTGAGACAATGATTGAGCTGGAGGTCGAGTTAATGCTTGTGTTTGGGGTCGAGCTGATGGTTTTGCAGGAGTTTGTGTCAATGGCTGTGCTGCAGGTCTTGTTTCAGGTTGTGATAGTGACCTAATTGACTGCTGAGGCCTTATATGGTCTTGGTTTTCATAAGGTGCAGGATGTCTAAGTCTTGGTTCTTGCAGTCTTGGACCTCTTGCATTAAAATTCTGAGCAGGTGGTCTATGAAAGGGCCTTGCTGGAGGTCTCATCCCTGGAGATTGTTGTCTTGACGGATATTCAAATTGTGGATGAGGTGCACAAAGATTTGGTCTTGGTGGCCGTGGTGGTCGAAACCTGGACATCTGATCTGGAAATGGTGGCCTGCTACCTCTGGGCATTGGTCCTCGAGGTCTAGGACTTCTTGAAGGAAATGGTGGTCGAGTCTCCCTCAAATGCAAGCCTTCCCTCGGGCGAATTGACTCTGGTCTAAATTGCCGATAGGGTCGAGGAGATTGTATGGGTCGCAATCCTTCAGGAGGTCTTGAAAATCTATTTTGTTGATTAAACTGTGACTGTATTGGTCTTACATGATACTGAGAGGGAGGTGGTTGTGTTGCCTCATGGTGATACATGTCTTGCTCTGTCTCATTCACTGTATTTTTAGAGTCATGTTGATACACGTCTCTACCAGATGTTTCAGGATAGTCTTGTTGATGAGGTACAGGACTTCCTATAGTACTACCTGGTGGCAGTCTAGAATATGGTATTGGTAGTTGATCCACAGGTGGTTGATCCATAGGTGGTTTGTTTGTTACAGAGTTATATTCTTGATTGTCTGGATGGGTATATTCCTGGTTTGAAGATGGTTTATTAATGAATGAAGCTGAAGAGGGCAGTCGTTCCATTGACTGACTTTGATATCCTGTTTGTTGGTTTTGAGGTGGAACATTAGGAGTTTGATATCTGGTAAGTTGACTTTGATATCCCATATTTGGAGTTTTATGTCCCATATCTTGGGCTTGGTGTCCAAAAGCTTGATTTTGAGGTTGAATATTTTGTATTTGATTTTCCCTATTTTGGGTTGGATGTCCCACATTTTGATTTTGACGTCCCATATTTTGATTTGTCATATTTGGCACATGAGATCCTAAACTTTGAGTTAAATGACCAATATTTTGAGACTGTTGACCCATATTTTGAGTTTGCTGTCTCCTATTTTGAGTTTGTAGTCCCATATTTTGGTTTTGTAACATATTTGGGGTTTGCTGCACTGTATTCTGGGCTTGATGCCCTAAAGGTTGCAGTTGACTTCCAAATTGTTGAGGTTGCTGTCTAATGTAATGAGGTTGTTGAGAATAACCTCCAGGTAATTCTGAACTTCCTGTATGAGAAACAGTTTGGCCATGAGTTTGAGTAGGATTTGTCATCACAGAGGTTGACTGACTGGGCAGCTGTGGTGGTTTTTGTTGTTGAGTAGTTTGTTGCTGCAGAGGTGGCTGTTGCACCTGTTGAGACTGGTCTTGTTGCTTGGTGTCCTCTTTATTGGGGTCATCTGGTTTTTCTGCAGGAATTATCTGTGAGTATTGCTGTTGCCAGTTTTGCATTTGTTGTTGCCATTGCTGGAACTGTTTCTGGTCTGGATGGTTTTGATTCTGTTGTAACCACTGTTGGTACTGTTGCTGCCACTGCTGATACTGCTGGATATACTTGTGTTGTTCTTCATTCAGCTGGCCAGTCTGCTTGCTCTGCTGAGCAGTTGATACTGGCAGCGCACCGGCCAGTAAAGTCGGTTGTGGCTGAGGAAGGGCCGAGGTAGCTGTTGATACAGAATTGGTTGCCTGAACTACTGGCGCAACCCCAGTGGGTTGAGCATAGTAACCAACTGGTTGAAAAGGAGTCTGAAGTCCTAAAGACGTTTGTGGCGCAGTAAGCGTCCCCGGAACAGCGTGGTAAGCTGCGTACGGCTGTTGTTGATAGCTCTGATACTGAGGGTAATAAGCAGTTGGTGTTGTGCTCTGAGAATACCCTTGGTAAGGCTGGACATACTGAGTAAACTGACCGGTTTGTTGTTGGTAAGGATCCATCCTATCACCATCTATTACCAGAAGATTTATTCATTTTTAAGATAATATAAAAGTCGATTTAATGAAGCTGAGGTAGCAGTCAACTCTCTCACTTGTACTTTAATGACGAAAATGGCGAAATCTACACGTGATACTGAAAGTTCTGGTGTACACCTTGGTTTCCCCCGTGTCCTGTTATATCTCTGGAAAACTAACATGGCGGACGATCTTAGGGGAAGACTAGAGAAGCGACAGGAAGAAAGACTTTCAGAATTGGATCGCAGGAAACAAGAACGAGCTGAAAATAAGCGACCAGAAGAAAACCCTCAGTCGTTAGTGTCGAAATTCTTTACGGAAAAGGGCACCGTGGAAAAAATGCTCCTCGATTCAGCTCAATTGGAAAAAAATGTTTTACGTGAACACTTCGACGAATTGACGAAAAAATCACAAATGCTGCAGAAGTTCCTGACTGATTCTCTCATGTTTCTGCCATCATATGACGTTAAACAAATTCAAACACAAGTTAATAAACTTCAGCAGGATATCAACGACAAACGTAATCATTACCTGCCTAAGAAAAAATTTGCCTTTAGCAAAAAGAAACAGACAACAGATGGAAGTGATTTGGTGCGAAAAACCAAAGAGGTGAGAATAGTGCTATGCTACTATTGAGTTAGTCGTTTTTCAAGTGTTTATGGCCTTCGGTGTTAGGTAATCGTGTTAAGGTGCATGTTAAATTTATGCTCATGTTTACTAAAGTTTAGTACTTTCCCCTAACGTAATATTTTAATGATAATCTAAAACTTTACCATGCATAGTGTATCAAAAAAATGCAACCCAGCTAATAACTAATTAGTATTTTTAAGGAATCTCTCAATGTGGAAATTTAATCCAATTAAATTTGGACTGGCTTGGTCTCTTTGAATACAATTTTGTAGTTCATTCTGATGAATATTTAGTGTACATATACTGTAGTTCTGGTTACTCTCTCTGTGTTTTAATTAACTCTTTCCTGTCTGAGGACTTTCCCCTGGATGAGGAAAATCATCTGTCATTAGCCAGAGTTAAATACTGAAGTCTCAATAGGTCACTAAGGACCTATACAGACAGGAAGGAGTTAGTCATGACTGGCAAAGTCTTGGGCATTCCTTCAATTTGATTGGCTGCAGCAGCAACCTGTATTTAGTAATATCTGGTTATGGTCAAGAACTACCCACCAAAACTCATTTGACTTTTCTTTTCAACTTTTATCCTGTTCTGTTTTTTGTTTTTTGTTTGTTTTTCACTTTTTCAAGAAGCTTAAAACAATTCAGTAATGTGAGATAAACTAATGATGAAAAATAAGTGAAAATTCTGCACTCTTTTTTGTTTCCTTTATCAACCACTTCAATTTGACTTTCAGTAGCAATGTTTTATGGTGGCTTAATTAGAATGGTAACCAAAGATTTACCAGGTGGAAATCTTAATCTGAGTATGAAAATCACAGCCCAGCTCAATATTTAAAGATGAAGAGTCATCTTTTTTCAAGAAAATCTCAGGTTATGATATCATTTTCAGTATCATATTTCACTTTGGTAATGTTGCATGTCGGCAACAAAATGCCAGTATAAATCTCTTAACATGTTAATGTTTTGTCTTATTTTTTTGAAAAAAATGATTCTTCATCTTTGTATATTGAGCTGGGCTCTGACTTTCATAATCGGCTTAATTAGAATAAAATAAATAAATATTATATGTTATTTATTGTTTTTGGTTGGTTTGTATGTATGAAAATATGTGCTCACCACTACAATGGCAACCCTTAGCCTTCAGTTTCAGCAGTGTTTGAGACCTCAAGAAAATATTTTTCTTTTACAGACCTCCCAACCAGTAAATAACATTTATATCTTTTGCATGTGCCAAATGACATGTGAATTTAGAAATGGAGCTGTAAAATATAGGAAATACTGTATGTTCATATTTTAAATAACAAGCCTCATTTGATGGTCACATGCTAATTTTGCATTTCACCTTTTGTGGAGAAGGTCTTTCATGTGCTTGCTGGCTTTTCTTTACTGTATTAATTATCTCCCAGTTTATCCAAAGTACAGTAATGAATTGGGAAGATATTCAAGAAAATATGGTGGCATTATTGGTAAACATTTTGGTTCCAATCCCCTAACCCTTTACTGGACAATGTTGGACCATTTGGCAACATATTAATTTTTCTCTGGTTAACACCAAACAATTTTACTTGTCAAGGGGAGACCTCCTGAAAACCTGGTAAAGGGTTAGTTGTAAAATCTCTATTAACTCTTTTGCAGCGGTGACTCTCCCTTTGATGAGTAAAATCATCTGGTGTTAGCCAAAGTAAAATGACAAGAGTCCAATGCCAATGTGAAAGAGTTAATCAAAGTCCTCCTATGAAGAAATTTATTGTATCTTTCCTTGTAGCACCAAGAAGTTGAGAGCAGACAAGTAGATGATACGTCACCTGTAGATACAAACAAAAAACCAGAAGATGCAGAAGAAGATAGTACATCTACTGATAACGTGATCATTTGTGGGCAAAAGATCACATTAGAACAAGCTGATTTACTGAACAAAGACATTAGTTTCTCAGGTTTAAGGGATTGTTTTGTCATACTCCGTGGATCACCTTCGGCTCTACATCTTGAAAAACTGGAACTGTGCAAAGTTTTTTGTGGTCCTGTGAGTGGATCTATTTTCATCAATAATTGCAAGGACTGCGTGTTTATATTCCCTTGTCAGCAGTTACGTGTTCATACCACGGTCAGGTCACAGTTTTATTTGCACGTGACTAGTCGAGCAGTCATTGAAGACTGTCAGGAGTTAGGCTTTGCAGAGTTTAACTGGAGCTATGATGGGATGGATGACCATTTTAAGTCAAGTAGACTAGATCACACAAAGAATAACTGGGACCTTGTCAATGATTTCAACTGGTTAAGAACAGATGTACGTTCTCCAAATTGGTTTTTGATTAAAGATGACGACAAAGTTAGCTCTTGGAATTGAAACTATGATGTAATGTGTTACAAATATAGTAGCTGTTTAGTATCAACACCTTAATTGTCAGAAGAAACTGATGCAATCACCTTCAATATCAAGAAGTTATTATATATGGATTTATCAAATAGAAACCATCAACGTCATGTGGACCGCTGTGCAGTTTGTCTTGGGAGATTCCCCTCGGGACCTCCACCCAGTCTACTGCACCTCACTTGCTGTGACGTCATCACCTGCAATTGGGGACAGTTTCCCTACAATTTGCTCTGCAGTATTGCACTACTTTTGGGGGGCAGCTTCACTGCTATTAGCCATACACTTTGCGCTGTTGTTGAGGGACAGCAGTGCTGCTATATGTGCCTACATTGTTGTCGATAGAGCTCACAGCCCTTGCTCGTACCGTAGTTGGGCAACGGTATTTGTGCTTGTATGTTTGGTCATTAGCCATAGCGATTTACCCGTGCAATGTGACTGCCCTTGGTGATATTTGTAGGCACGTCGGTGCGTCGTGTTTTGCTCTTCATCTCGTTCTGCTCTTCGTGTTGTCTTTTAAGGTCTGTTCACACTGGACGCGAAACCGTAACGCGATGCGATTTTTGCAATTTCGGAAGCGGATAAATTCGTCCCAGATGAGAAGCTTGATAAAATAAGAATGACAGGATAAATTTTTGATTCTTGCATGGGAAACCTCCCAATGTTCATTTCTAGGATGATTTTATTCGCTTTTAAAAACTGGAAAGTCGCATCGAGTTACGGTTTCGCGTCCAGTGTGAATAGACCTTTAGGTCCCAAATACACCGAGTGCGACGCGGCAAAGCGACGCGATTTTTCGATTTTCAGAAAGGAATAAAATCGTCCCTTTAACGAAACTTTCGACGCAACGGTGCCCGAATGTAACACTAAATAATGCCCTTGTCAAATTTTAATAAAGTTTACATCGGGGACACTTATGTGCTTCTGAAAACTGAAAAATCGCGTCACTTTGCCGCATCGCGCTCGGTGTGTTTGGGCCTTAACTGTATATCATCGAGTTGCGCCTGTACATTGGGTCTGTCCCCGGCTACTCCGGGTGATTATTTAATTGCGTGTGGTCTCATATTGCTTTGTGTGTATGACGGATAGTTGTGGCCGGCCTGCCAATTTGGCGTAGTCCGTGCCTGTACATCCTTGGTTTTAAAGTAACTGATATAGGAGAAGGAACTTGGGTGGGGAACATCTTTCGGTGGCTAGACACTACTGGGAAACATTCCTGCATGATTGTTAAATTAAACTTATCACTCATCTCTACTGGTGTTGAAAGACTCTAGTGCAGTCAATAGATACCATTTAGCTTTTTGAATCTATCCAGTGATTAGTTTAACATAATAATCCTTTATTGTAGTATTTATTTGGATGCACATAATATTCAGTGCTGTGCATGTGTTTCATTTAAGATAATTTTCGCAAGTCTGGGTAGAAGCAGGGATCCTTATGCACGTGAAATCAAATTAGCCAATTTTCATGCAATCCAGAAGGCTGCAAACTATGTGGCGTATGTATTCTACTTCATGATGTCAAAATGGGTGATACAAGATCATTGATTTTGATGAAAGTTTTGTAAGTACTATTTGTAAAATGAGTGGCCGTTCTGTATCGGGGTATACGGTCACGAGGCAAAGCCGAGTGACTGTGTCCCGATACAGAACGGACACGAATTTTGTAAATGACTTCTAAAACGTCCC
>JBAHVQ010000416.1:362524-372687 GCA_036872915.1 Nanipora kamurai | reverse complement strand
GATTAATAAAACATCAGTATCTGTAAATGTGATACAGAACTGATGTTTATTTAATCAGTTCTGTATCGGGGTATACACACATTGATTAAACCTTAATTTCTTTCGAATTTTCCTCATGAATTGTTGATGAGTTTTAGAATACTCGTAACACAATATAAAGAATTTCTCCTGAAGGGAATCCTACCCACCAGTAAACATGAAGTATGGGTAGGGGTACCAACATAGTCACCTGAAATCCTTGGTGGCCTCTTAGTTTGGCCCCAACTTCTCATATATAAATTCTGCATCCACCAGTCAATGTGCATATTGACATTGTTACTGTGGACCTTATGTCAGCAGCCTCGCTGTTGTTGGCTGAATGGGTGTGAGGTCTAGTTTCCACAAGGTTAAATTTTTCACATGTACTGCCTCTTCTTGTTTCTCAATACCTGTCATGATTCTAGAGTTCCCGAGAACCAACGAGTCAAAAGAGAAAAGCAGTACGCGAGAGAATTCAGCTCAGTGGAAATCACGCTTAACAACTGTTGGAGAAAAATTTACGCCAAATTAAAATCGTTAAGGAGGCTCCGTAGGGTAATTTTTAATAGGAGACTAAATATGGCAGGGCACGCATGCGTAGATAGCGATCTTGTCGAATCGTTATTCTATCACGATAGGGGCGTCCGCGTCACTTCAAATGTGAAATTATTGGATTTTTGCTTCGGTGAATTTCTTTTAAACTTGGTAATTAAAGCCAACAGAGTGAGCTCAACGACATATCTAATTTTCAAAATTTTTCATTCGACAGAATTTTCTAAAATCCACTAAGTCTGCCGCAAAAAAATCTACCATGACCACCCACCCGGATATTTTAATATTTCATTCTTCAGTGAAATATCAAACCAATTTTCAAAAAAATTCACCGAAAAAATCCGAAGAAACTTTTTCTTATGAAAATATGAAGATTAGTGCACGAAAAACGCCTTCTGAGCCCTAGACGAGAATCGAACCCGCAACCTTCTGATGACCGGTGAGGAGCTCTAACCATTGAGCTACCACGACTCAGATGGTGAGCTGTGATGGTTCGTCATATGTACTGCCTTAGCGGAAGTCACGATATGATAATAATGACTCAAATACTTAGTGCTGAACATAAACTTGGTTCATGTTGGAGCTAGCTCACCATCTGAGTCGTGGTAGCTCAATGGTTAGAGCGTCTCACCAGTCAACAGAAGGATGCGGATTCGATTCCCGTCTAGGGCTCAGAAACCGTTTTTCTGAGATTGAGGAATGTCCTTGAGACTTGAGGAACATCCACTAGTCGTCTGATATTTACCAAGCTCCTACATGAATTAACTTTGTGTTCAACATTAAATATCTATTATTACCATCTTAACAATCAAAAATAAGCCAATTCGGCAAATATCTTATGTTTATCATGCTTCTCCAACAGTTAGACACACTTTGTACTGAACTTACAACTATTTTAAAGATAGAAATGCCCCAAAATGGAGACCGTACTAATTTTATCTCGTAAACATAGAAACTCTAGGGAGCTACCTTAAATTGATTACGCTGCATTTCTGCTTATGGGGTGTATCTATATATCAGAGACAGTGGAGCTGGTGGGACTATAGCCCCACTACTTTTTGCAAAGCATGAAAAAATATTTAGTCAATTTGAAAACTTTCAAAATAAATATTCAAGATTCAAAAAGACGCCAAAGTAACAGGAACAACACTGAATAGTAATACAGATCATCCATTAGACGATTTGAACCGATTTTGTGTTCATCAAATAACAGACCATCCGTATTGTGCTTTGAACGAGAAAATGCGGTATTAAAGTGTCAAGTGCTGCCGACTTTAACTCAGTAAAATGAATGGTCACTGTCTAAATACATTCAGGTAATAATTATATTTGAAAACCATGCATTTGTGGTCTAACTTTAAATTTCCCCTGCAACACCTGCGATAACTGTTCCTGCCCACTTATTTTGGAGGAAGGAGAGAATAAGTGCAGCTGACATATAAGATGCCCGGTGAGAAATGGGACCCCAAAACGAACACATGCCCTGGCAGCAATCTGAAGAGGGGTGTTTTGTCCTGTTACACTGGCATAAGCACTCAAGTTTCAGGCCTTGAGGCCGGTGAAATGTGTGGTAACAAAATATGAAAATGTTTTTGATGAGTTAACCGGGATTTGTCCGATGCACGTTCGTCTGTTATTTAATGTGAAAATGTCTCACCCGAAATGTGAACGGGTTTGTGAATCAATGGCCTTCGATTCAAACAACATGGCAGACATTTTTCCAGCCGTAGGGCAGGCTTTAAAGCCTCGTTCGTTCAAGAAAAGACGACGACGGAACCGTTCTAATTTCTTTTACTTGTTGGAAAGTGCAGGTAAAATAAGCGAAGAAAGTGACACAACAGATGAAGCTCTCCGAGATTACATGGAGAATATTGCAGCACAACAAAGTGACTCAGATTTAGAAATCAACATGTCACGGAGACTGTCTTCCCTCCGCTTTCAACTCAGTAACCTCAGCGGCGATCCTTATCCTGTGGCTGAAAAAGTCGACAGTGACTCTTGTTCCGAGTTTAACTATCAAAAGAAACGACGAAAGAGAAAAAGGAAGCAAAGAAAAATGTGTGTTACGAGGGAGACTAACAGTTCTCCTGCATTAACATTGCAACCAAGTCTTTTTAAGCTTCCAAGTATGATTACCCCAAATCAGATACGTTCTACTCATTGTATTGAGGGGAAACATGTCGTACTCAAAGCACACCGAAGTAGAGTTAATGACGATGATTTTTTAGCAGATGCTGAGAATGGCCATAACAGTAGCTGCGGTGAATATACAAATCCTATTTCAGGTATTCCAAGATCATTTGAACGGATCCCTCGACAATGGTACAATGTGAAGCATGACCACTCAATGGAGCTTTGTATTGAGGGTGATGGCAGTGACCGCGAGTTCATGAATATCTCAGATGACAACAACCCTGAAAGTAGTGCACTGTCATCCAGTAGTGAAGATGATTTATTCACAAATGATGAAGGCCAGTTTGGGGATGATGAACAAGAGGAAAGCTGTTATGAAACAGACACACAGTGCAGATGGCTTGGAAAGTCCCTCAGTGATGAAGAGGACCAAAAATTCCATAAGCTATACAGGGAGACTTTAGAGTATTTGAAATCTAAAACATTTTTCCTGGAAGAGGATCAAGGTTTGTTTATCAGAATTAAAATTGGTTTGCAAGTGACATCATTATTAAATTAATTTCCCCATGAGAATTGTGCACTCTTAGAACAAATTTAATGTTGTGCATCACAACATTTGAAAACTTGTACTTTAGAATGATATTACATACTTTAGACTTACCAGTACATTTCATTTACCATATCCCAGCAGAATGTCCCATGTTGACCAGTAAAATTGTCTGGTATTAGCCAGAGTAGAATACTAGAAGACTATTACTGCCAATATGAAAGAGTTAAGGAAAATCATCTGTGACAATTCTGGAAGGAATATCAGGTTTTTGTCAATTTAGGCTCTTTGGCTCTCAATAGCGAAAGACCCATTGTTCATAACCATTTCAAAGAGTCATTTCCAAAGATTTGTTTCTTATGGCTACTGTCCATTGTCACTCTTCATTCTAATGATTTCTTTAATACTGTAATACTAACCAATTTGTGTTTGTTTTTTTTGTATTAAATTACTTGACCAGTGCCTTCCCAGCTTGCTGAGTTATGTCTACAAATACCTTTTAACAGATAACTTTATCCAAACCTTAAAACTCTTCAATATTCTAGTTGCAAATGGAAGACAATCAGGACCCAATTTCATAAGACCAGAGGTAATTTACAAAATTTATTAAAAAGGCTATATTTGTTTCTACCACCTTTTTTTTGTCTAAGAAAATTTACAGTAACTTGATGAGAAGATGATTTTAGTTTTGGAAGTGATTAATATTACAGTGGAATCATACTATAATGTGGCACATGGATCCACTTGACATTACTGCTGTGTAAGTGAAGAGTGTTATTCTAAGGACCAATTTGGCATGAAAATTATTCAATTACATACAAACCACACTTTATAAATCTACCTTTTAATGAAGCAATACAGTATGTATAACTAGCACGTGAATGTTAATTTTGACTGTTAAGCATTCTAGGCTCGCCAATGTGATGAATAAAATTGCCTGGTGTTAGCCAGAGTAAATATAATGGTGAAGAATTTTTGACACTGATCATGCTTATCCCAATTATGAATCTTTCAGATGGGCACATCTGCAATGTTAGAAGTCAACAAAAGAATCAAGAAATTTTTACAAGATCCAGCTAAAATGGAGTAAGTTGTTTAGAAGTGTCCTCCTAGGTCAGCAATCCTTAAACAATAAGATTTTTCAGAAAACTTTGGAAAATCTCTAGTAATTTTAGTATTGGAGTCAATTTCTAGGTTAACAGTGAAATTGAATAAACAACATTAACAATATCTACCTGAAGGTTTACTGACACCTAATGGCTTGCAATCCAGCAAGTCTTTGCTGACAGTTTTAAATACCGTAAATAACCTAGCTCTGCCATCTGTGTTCTAGTCAATCAATGGTTAGAGTGTCTGGCTAGCATTCAGAAGCTTGCAAGTTTAAGTCCTGTCTGGAGCTCAGCATTTTTCTAAGTTTACAGCATTCAACAGTTGGATCAGCAAGATTTTGTAAGACATTACTGGAAACATTGATAGGATTTGGGTGTATACACTACAAAATGCAGTCATTACAATTACCAGTTGTCTTACCAAGCCAACCAGGTAAAGTGTGCTTAATGAATCCAATTTAAATGAACAATGGATTTTTGAGACTAAATGCTTATAGGTCAAGCAGTCTGTTGAGCAGCAGTGTGGTTGACAGTTATCAGTTTAAGTCACTGTTCTGGTGCTATAAAAGTTTTAGAGTTTAATTCAGTATAAGTGTTTGAGGAAGTGGTTTCAGTGTGGTCCCATCCTGTGACAATCCTTTGGCCCGTGAAAGCTTTTCAGTCACTGATAGCATCAATTTTGTAAAAACTCTGCTTGCTAACTTCAATCATATCTGATATAAAGAGAATGAATTTGGGTGGAGAATAACGTTAGATACATGTCAATATGTATTGAGTTCCATTCTCCTACATCAGCTACTCTAAATCAAGATAAGACTTAAATGTTCTGATATTGAAGGAAAATAGTCTGTTTGGAAATATCAAAAATCCAAGTAACATCATTTCACAACCTGCTCCCAACTTGTCCTGCAGCTCCGTTGGTAGAGCGTCGGACTAGTCTCGAAGGTTGCGGGTTCGAATCCCAGCCGGGCCAAGTAGAGTTTGCTCTGCTTGGCTAATATTGTTCGCCACTTGGAGAGACATGTGTCTAACTTTCACTCATATCTGTCCACAACTCGTTAGGCCCACTAAAATATTGGAAGAACTGTTCGGACCAAGAGGAGATAAACTTTCTATGTGTACAGTTTTTATAATTAATTTTCCCTACTATATGCCCTTTAATTTGCAATTGTATGTTTGGCGACCAGCGAAGGTTCGTTGGTCGTTCGATATACACCAAGCTCCTACATGAACCAGATTAGTGTTCAGTATTTAATAATCGTATCAGACGATCAACGAACGTTCCTCAAGCTCGTTTCCTCAGAAAAACGATTTCTGAGCCGTAAACGGGAATCGAGCCCGCAACTTTCTAATGACCGCTGAGACGCTGTAACCATTGAGCTACCAAGGCTGAGATGGTGAGCTGAGGTTCAGATTCGTCATCTGTACTGCCTAAGCGGAAGTCACGATATGATAATAGTATGTTGGTTAATGTACGTGCACATGTATGTACGGTTGGCAAAAGGAATTTACCAGTTAAAGAATGTATATTCCGATTTTATCCGACTAAATGGTTGCTGGTTTCGTTCAGCAACAAGAAGGTGGGCAAATATCAGGCTTCAGGTACAAGTGTTTTTTGTTCTTTCAGATTACGTCTCGCCCATGTCAAAAGGAAGGATAAAGAAGAGGTGAAAAAAAAATGTTTGTGCCGTTGAATGGTTCTGTCTGAACCGTTGGTGTATTTTGTGTCTTTGTTTTTTATCGTCTTCCATCTTTTGTCGTCTTCATTTTTTTATCGTCTGCGCTTTTTTTTGTCTCCCTTGTTTTATTCGTCTTTCTTTTTTATCGTCCTCATTTTTTATCTTCTTCCTTTTTTATTTTCTAGCTTTCCCAGCTAGCTGGATTGTATTCTTTACACTGTAAAATGGAAGATTCTCCGAGAAGGGGCATGGTTAAGCTTGTGAAAACAAGGTATTTGAAGGATTGCAACATGGAAGTAGACGATTTTTAACCAAATTTTCCTCAAATTTGTTTTGCTTTAATCGAAGATTGGGTGGAAGGAGTGAATCAAATTTTTAATTGTTAACATTAAATAATATAAACTAGTATAAATATGCCGTCTGAGAGCCCAAATCTTTGCAATTATTTACTAATCGTGATTCACGATAACCACCTTTATTATATACCAATAGTCAAAGTCCTCTTTTTCTAGTGTTTCATTGGTCGAGAGCGTATCACGCGAGAGAGACCAAATTAAGCTGTCTCCCTCGCAACAGCGCGAGAAGGAAACAATACGTTATCGACCGCTGAATAACGAAAAAAATCACGTGCGCGATCACGTGAAGACACGCCCTTTGGACGACCTTATGTACTTTTTCACATAAATTGGATGCTTTTTAAACATTTGATGACTTTATTGAAATTTAAATTTTCGCTTGTTCACTTGTTCTTTGACTATTGGTATATAATAAAACACTCATTTACTGGGCCCTCGGGAAAGCAGTGTGTTTTGTGGCCCCTCGATCGCCATTGTTGCCCTCGGCATCGCCTCGGGCAACAACGGCGGTCTCGGGCCCACAAAACACACTGTTTCCCTCGGGCCCAGTAAATAAGTGATAAATATACTACCAGTCTCAGAGCAAAACAAACAACGATGATAGGTCTGTGTATCTCAGGAAATTCTGGTTCGTTTCTGGACAATACAAGTTTTTATCCGGACTGTCAAGCCTTCGGAATTGATCCCTCTAGCTTCGTATGTAAATTTGCCCATTTCAGGCCACGTGACGCTCTGCTGCAAATCCAAATATAATTAAATTTTGAGTAACCAGTTCCCCTTGTAACATCACATGATCTGAGATGTGTTAAGAAAACATCGAAGCTAAAGAGGTGTATTGATTTGAATGATGCTGAAAACGAACTGGTTCTTTTCACTGAAAAATTTTGAACAATGAAATGCTCAGGGACATTTGTTTTGCTATTCTAACTCCAATACAAACGAGGCCACGATGTGACGTAAAAATAAGCGTGGTGTAGTAAATTTGCAAGCATAGAGTCATGACAGACCGTAAGGGAACGTTCGTTAAGCATATATTCCACTTGGACAGCGATACGTCAAAAGTCAAACCTGGACACGACTGAAAGATTCTCTGCCCATCTGGGTGTAGGTTACTCAAAGGTCAGTGCGCCTCATCGGCTCAAATTAAGTGAAATTTCCAGACGCTAAGCCTGTGTAGGATTTATCCTGTTAACAAATTCACTTGATCCTCATTAGTTTGACGGCTTTTTCTGACTTTGATTTTCCTTTTAGGGATACAAGCAAGCCAGAACAGTCAGCGCTATGTCATTTTCTTGGAAGGCCTTTTAGAGAAATGTAAGCGCGATATAAAACAACCAGCATGAAGTATGCATCCTTGTCGATGAAGTAACTGTGAGCGGGGTGTTGGTGGCACAGCGATAGTGCACGTGTCTCGATGATATTAAGGCCCCAGTTACAATATACCGGATTACTTGGAGTTTCTTACTGGAGCATAAATTTAATGCGGACAGTTTGATTAAAATCTCACAGGTTTCAGGCTCAGAGCATACCACCACTGCGAACAGCTTCGACCAAATATTGGCTGGAGGAGGTCGGTCTTAACCCGTCAGCCCCTAGTTGCTTTGAGTCCGGTTGTAAATTGTACATATTTGTACGAATGGTGGTCGACCTAAAGTAGTTGTAACATTGTGGGGTGTTAGAAAAAGTTAACAGGAATAAGCCAAGATTGTTTCGGCTTTTTTTTGTTTTGCTTTGTTCTCCAATATGACACTGGGCGTTAAAGGATTAACTGTGAAATGCTAACTGCGCCTTTGTATGTCGTGTTTTTGCCTGTGCTCTACGTCACTAGTGCAAACCAGGCTTTACCTCTTATCCAAGTCTCCGCTCGAACGCTAAAACCAAAAGCATCGCGCAAATTTCGATTAGTCATACACATTCCTGGCCTTTTGTTCACTCGCATGTTAAGGTGGCTCCCTAGAGTAATTTTTAATGGGAGACTGGTGACGAAAGTGTCTCAACACGCATGCGTAAGTATAAATGTTAAATTTTCGGATGTTTCGGTGAATTTTTTAAAATTTGATAAATAATGCAAACACAAATGTAACACGGAATTTTCAAAAATTTTCATTGGTCAGAATCTTAAAATCCACTAAATTTATTGCAAAAAAATCTACCTTGACAACCTTATTGTTCAGTGGAATATGTAGCCTCATAGCAATTTTCACAAAAATTCACCGAAGAAATCCAAGGATGTGCCTTAAATGTGGTAATCGTCAAAATATGCCGATGTTCCAACGCTATTATCACCTTTACCCATCGAAAATTGTACAATTCTACCAATATCTCATGTTTGTCATGGTTCTTCCGCATACTGTACCGAACTTACAACTAGTTTAAAGATAGAAATGCCCGTAAATGGAGACCGTACAGATTGCATCCTGTAAACATAGAAACTGTAGGGAGCCACCTTAAATGAAGGCGTGTGATGTGGAGTTGTGTAGAATTAAACCATGCATGGAACCGCTTCGGCTCGTCCTTTGCTAATACAGGAACAAAAATATGCTGCGATTACAATTCGAAACCTGACAGTCATTTTAAAGAATCATTTACGTTGCAACCATTTCCATAGGTATGTTGAGTAAAATTTGTGCAGGTTTTTCGTTTGTGTATTTTACCGAATGGTTTTAATTTATTGAAGGCAAGAATCTCAAACATGTGGTCCTGGAATCGATGTGAAGCGAAGACGAAAAACTCCCCCAGGAATGTCGGGTAACATTTTTGTCTTATTTATCCATTCCTTTTCACACAATTTGTTATTTTAAATAATTCGGCGCATTTTGTCAATATTAGCCGCAATTTTACTTCGTTTTTGTTTTGTTTGACCTTTCAGGCTTTGTTGGCGAATCGGCTGCTCCCATATCCGAGAGCAACATCGGCAACCAGATGCTCCAAAACATGGGCTGGACGCCAGGTCAAGGATTGGGGCCAAGTTGTTCAGGGATACGTGAACCACTAAAAGCTATTAAAAGGCCAGGTCGCCAAGGATTAGGTCATCACTATAGACGCAATCGTGAATCGAAGTTATGAATTTTTTACAAAAGTAAACACACAATAGACTTGTACATAAGACATTATACACATAGAAAGCTTAGTTTATATGGACTAAAGAGGCCCTCGCTCGCTCATTCGCTCAAAAGTCGGTTCCTGCAAGATTAATCGGAGAAGCCTTAAGTGAGACGCTCCAACAGGCCATATTCACGACAGCTGCGATGATACAAATCATCAGTTCTATTTCTCGAGGACCAAACAGCAAGATTTTGATCAGTTTTCAAAGTGATTATAAATTTATACATTACCAGTATTAAGGCAGAAAATCACTCGATAAGAGATATTTTTGATGCTCTTGTAAAAAATATAACCATTCCTGCCAAAAAAGTACTTGTAATGGCATTTCCTACCACCTACTTCTCAAATATGAATTTCGTACAGTACTTGACGATGTCACAAAATGTTTGCACTCCTCAAAGTGCGCATGACTATGAAGAATATGGTCTGTTTACTGGTGATAAGCAACGTATTGGATCCAGGCGGTGAAACAACACTCAGATTAACCTCCCTGAGTGCTGGTGCTATTTACGTTACCAGGTAACCTACCACAGTCAATTAACCAGAAGAGTCCATGTTGTCAGATTTACGAAATGGTTGTACACTAGATTCTAAAACTCATCAACAATTCATGAGGAAAATTCAAAAGAAATTAAGGTTTAATCAATGTCTGTATACCCCGATA
>JBAHVQ010000416.1:346846-362424 GCA_036872915.1 Nanipora kamurai | reverse complement strand
TGTCCGGTATGGTTCGTCGCTCGGAGTAGCATTAACATCATTATTCTTCACCCGAGTTCATCTTCTACTCTAGCAATACATCAACTCTATTCTCAGAGCTCGATTCAAATGTTTTTTAAAATATTAAGCCAAATGATCACCTTCACACCACAGCCGAGTATTAAAAACAACAATGTAACCCACAATGAAAGTAACCTACTATGCCTACCATGAAATCCAACTATTTTTAAGACTTTTCCCCATAAGGAATTTTTACGAAATCACACGTTAATTTACTGAGGTCCTTGAAAAGCATTCAAGATCAAAAGTCGTACCAAAATCTAGTTTATAAGTCCAAATGCTAACCACCACAAATACTTTGTTTAAGTCTCCTACCTGTGTTGTAGGTGTTTCACTTCTCTTTGTGATATGGCGATTGAAGTGGACGTCAGCCAAGTCGAGGAACTCCTTAAAGGTGAACTGTTCCTAGAATTAAGCATCAAGGAAATGCTAAATACGAACGAAAAAATTTAGATGATCTTCGTCTCTAGATTTGTTGCCACGCAACGAACCACGAACAATAACGTGGGCGAAAATGCCCTTTACTCGTCCAAAATCTTGCGAAATTCCGAAAATCGTTGTTTCAAGTCGAAAATAGAATAAGAAATTGGTAAAAATTCAGAAGTTGAGAAGAGGCACATGTGTCCTGTATTTAGAACACTGACCGTGAAGGTTGATTGATGAGTTCGGACCTATGAGACGATCATAGACAAAATCGGCTTACTTGACCAAATACATAATTATATCATTTCACGTTACCGAGTGTAAATGCCAAATATTCCTTGAATATACTGTTCACTTCATCGGCATTACCGTCTACATGTATACAGAATTCGTGACCACGCTCTCGGCAACGGCCTTCGTAGCTCAGTTGGCAGAGCACTGCACTACACTTGCAAGGTCGCGGCTTCGATTCCCAGCCGGAGGCCCTACAGTTGCAATTTTTCGCAGCTGGTCCCGGTTGGGTCTTGAAATATATCACTACCATTCTAACACTCGAAAATTTCTTTCGCCGAATACATATATTACTTCTACTTACGCTTGTCGCAAACTAAGTCACATCATGAGATGATTTACTTGGTTGGTTACTTTTGTCCAACTTTTACTTACTCACCATATAACATAACAGTAACCTACCAAGTGAGTTCGCTCAAACTATGAATTGGGTGGGAACAAAAGTAACTAAAGCTTGGTCGATCTTGTCAGTAGGTACTTGGGCGTTTGTCCGCTGGCTTGTCACGCATGGTCAGCTGTTTCGCAGCGGTCACTTTTGTCACTTGACAGCGCGAATTTTTTAACCAGTGATCATAAATGTATGCACGATAATCAGTTAAAAAGAT
Source organism: Nanipora kamurai (assembly GCA_036872915.1). NCBI lineage: Eukaryota > Metazoa > Cnidaria > Anthozoa > Scleralcyonacea > Helioporidae > Nanipora > Nanipora kamurai. The sequence goes on along the minus strand of JBAHVQ010000416.1, from coordinate 361,045 downwards.
TAAAATAAAATTACTTCCGTTACAGGGCCACCAAAACTTTCAGGTTACCTAAATTCAAGTCAGAGTGACATGATTACAGAATTAGTAATTCAAAAGTATTTTATAAGTAACTGTTACATTGCCCGCATATCAGTGTGTATAAAACATTTTCATGGCTCCATTGGTCACAACATACCTCGGCTTTGTCGTTGTCTGGGACCTTGTTGTTGGCAAATTCTTTCCTGCAAGTGGAGATTGTTTTAAATTGGTTAAAATCACGCAGTTAACGCGGTTTATAAGATGTCCAAGTTTGGACAAACTATGGTCAATAAACAAAAGGCTTGGGAAACTGTCGGAACTTAACAATGGTTAAACTGACGTTTCGAGTTTAAGTTCCGGCAGCTTCCCAAACCTTTTGATTATCTACAAGCCGTTCAATACTGCCGACGCAGCACTCTACTTTTATATCATTGTATGGTTAACAAAACCTTCTAATCGTGTATAAATCTTTTCACACGATAAAAACATTTAAAAAAAAGTTATTAAAAACTTACTAATCGCTACAGGAAATTTTTGTTTCGATTGTACAAAACCCAGAAAAAACGGTAACCTAACCAATAAGTAACTAGGAGTATCCTTGGACTAAAATGTGAATAGCCGGTTCCCTTTATAAGGTTGGTGAAAAATGGAATTTACTAAAAATATTTAGAAACCATTTTTCATCAAAGAATTTATTCTCAATTCAACAAACGCAAGTCTTTAAGTTCACTTCAAGAACATGTTCTCTCTTTTTAAAATAATTTTTAGATTTTCATTCCAAATTACTGAAACAAAATTGAAGAATTTATAACATCTACGCGCAAAAAGCTCCCATTTACACAAGATCTAAAATTGAAAAGAATCCATTACATGAAACAATCAGTAAAACAAAAAGAAATTTGATCAATCCTTTAAAGTTTTGCATGGTTATCAATTATCACCATGCAAAAAGAAATTTGATTATAATAATCTCAAAATTGATGCAAAAAATTCCAAATGACAAAAATTTACGTGAAAAGCTAATTATTTCAACGCAGAGGCCGTGGATACTGGTTTCATCTTTTCAAATCTTCGTCGTCGTTTCAAGTCTATATTCAGTGAAATAATTATTAAATCGTTACATAAATACACACACGTTGTCCGGATACCAAAGCACTGAAAGAGTTATATTAACCCGAAAATGTCTTGTAATTCTATTAATGAAGTACTGTTTAAAAGGTAGCTGTTCTAGCTTATCATTAAAAAGTGAAGGGTTCTGACGAAGCGTATCCAGTGGCAAGCAACTTGGAAAGGAGATATTCTGTGCCCCAGACCGGGAGACCAATCAATACCGTAACCACCTCCTCGCCATAGTAGTCTGCCGAGTATCTGAGCTCATATCAACAGTAAGCTACAAAAATCTCATTACTATGTCAAATGTACAAACTACTTTTGCTGATTCTGAAGATTGCGAAAGTTATAAAACTTTCCTGACTGATCTAATCTTCTTCCCAAAGCCCTTCATCGCGACACAGAAACGACGCTAAGAAGACTGTAAAATTTTAAAAAAAAAAACAAAACACAAAAATCTCCCAGCGAATATCGTTCGCGCTATTGGCAGATCACTCTCAGCTAGCCCAAGCAGCATCCTTTTAGATCTATCTAGATATTCCATACATACTCCATTTCATCTTCAGTTTCTTTTATCGTCTGATCACCGGCACATTCTTCTGATATAACTGAAAGATTTCTCTTCGTCATGGCGATGAGTCGTAACCGAACTGGATCGACTGCCTTCGGTGTCTCTGAATAACGCGTAAATAAAAATAACAATCATATAGTAAATGAGTGGTTCTGTCAGGATATAAATTGAGACCTCATGCCCAGAATATTCGCCCCTGATGAAAATATTAGAACAAAGTATCGAAGCGTTAGGTCATGAAGCTTCGTTGGGTCGTTAAGCTACGTTCCAAACTTTTCAAAACCAGAGTAGAGTTAAACCATGTCTAATTCTACACCTGACTGTATTGGGAATTTGTTCGTTTTCAGCATTGGTTCGAGCAGATTTTATAGTTTCAGAGCATGCGCATTGGTGTGGTCAGTTGGCTCAGATATCCTACACTAACACACGAGCGGCATTACTTGTCAGTACCGGACATTTCATACCTATAAATGGTGCAGCGATATTTGTATTTCAAATATTATCGATTACAGAACGACCACTTTAGCCCTTTAACGCACAATGTCCGATATGAAGTTTCGGGTGAGGTACCTTTATGCGCCGTAGTTTCTTGAGCGGATTAGTTCTCTATTCTTGGTAATTTGTCGTAACGTCTCCCATGTTCTGGTTCAAAGTACAATTTTAACGAGTTTTTAAAACCTGCTTAAATAATTATATTATTTTACTCAAAATGTCCATGAGGGGGAATTACGTTTGTCTTATTTGAAAGAACTCTAACTTGAAATTATCAAGGAATATCTTTTACATTTTTTCCCTATCTTACTTTGTTCTTGAGATGTTTTTGAGAAGACTTGTTTGTTTTCTAAATAACACCTTGCATACGTCACACAGCATAATGAGTCGTTGAAGTTATCCAACAATGTTATATGAAACTGCGAAGGTGGATTTACTTTTCTCGTAACACCAAACAGACAACGTTGCTGATGATTTAATAGAATAATTTCAAGGAAGTGTGATTTTTTAATGACTTATCATGCAGCGTGACCTATGCAAGGTGTTATTTACATATCAAATAAATCTTAATATCTCAAGATATTTCAACAAAGGGAGATATGGAACAAGTGTAAAAGATGTTGCATTATAATTTCAAGGATTCTCTGAAATAAGACAAACTTAATTTTCATTGCATAGACACTTTAATGATTATTACTAACATCTCTAATATTTCAAAGAGTGTTTAGCAAAATCAACGCGATAAAATAATTACCAAATTGTGACAAACGTATTTAAACTGGCGTTTTATCGCCTTTTAATTGATCCGTATTTAACACTGACGATACTCGTCCAAACAAATTCGACAGCCCGTCTGAAAACGTTTAAAGGTTTTGAGCAGAAAACGGGGAAATTTTATGATCCTTGATCTTAATCGAAGAAGTCCCCATTACTAAAATGATAATTCCGAACGTGCTTTCTGTCATAAAACGGAAACGCTGATTGGTTAAAAATTTCATGAAATATCGACGGGCTTGAGAAGGATTTATGAAATTTTGGGAAGCTGTTACCCCACATCTGTCAACAAAGTGGTAATAATTCCAATCACCTGTTTCTTGTTCGACAATTGGCAATTGGTTTTCCTTTACAATCACGTCGGTACTGCTTTCTGTTTTAATTTCCACCTCAAAGATTTCATCAGGAACCTTTTCGTCCACAATAAATGACTCACTACCATCTAGACTGGGGCACAAAAGAGATCTATTTGCCACAAGTGAAGCACCTTCTCTTTCGGTTGATTTTCCAACAACAATTTCTTCACCAGGTCTCAACTGGCTGTTCATGCGATTATCTGATTCTTCTGCAGAGCTGTTCACCAAAGTGTCACATTCCCTCATTACCCTGGACTTCTCAAGATTACTCAAATGGGCTGCGGTACAAGGAACCGACACCACAGGCCTTACATCACAGATATCGTCAACTTTCGAGCTTGCGTAAGGTTTACGATTAAGCAAAGCTTTGGACTGCTTTGGACCAATTGTAGGACCTTTAGCGGCAAAAATCGAACTACCAGCATGGACCACTTCGTGAGTACCAGGTGTTGTCCACGAGGATTTAGCCGCAACGCCTGTTCCCACAACTTTCTTGGGGACCACTCTTGCGGCACAGCTCATAACAGGTAAGGTCTCTGAGACCCGTGCCATATCATCTGCTTGCTGGCTATCAGCAGATGGTAGAAAAGGAGCTTTCAGTTCATCGTCAAAGGCTCGTCGCTTAGATTTCATTCCTTCGCTTGTGCTTAAATTAAGTCGTGCTTTCCTTTCCAGGTTTCCTTGCTTTAGCCAGTTTGATCCCGGAATTTGAATAGCAGATTCGTTCCATGTATTGCAAGACTTAAGGCTTCCAGTGGCTGATTCAATACCTTTCTGGACTTCCTGATTCACACCATTGTCCTGATCTGTGCACGGAGTGTTTTCTTTGGTAAAATGAGTTATATCAATGTTCCATTCATCTAGTCGGTGTTGCTCCTTGGAGCTGGCTGTAACAGACACGTTGCTCGTATTACTAGCAGTAACCTCGACGTCCAAATTTTCTTTCTTTAATAAAGGGCCTCCTTGAACGCATTTGGTCATTTCCATATCGTGACAGTCATTGGTTGTGGTCTGATCCAAGGCCAAGCTTCCTTCACGTCCTCGCCCAGTCTTAGAAGCGCACATTGTCACATCCATGTCTTCACGTCCAACATCTAATATCTCGTCGAACGTATCAGATGCAGTTTCATTTTCACTCCTTTGTACCCCAGTATTCGGTAAGTATGAGGTCAAATCCATAGCCTGAGAATCAAAATGCAACGTCTGATCAAGGGTGCGATTTTTAGCTTTCGTTTCCTTCATTGTCATGTCCATATCAGGGACGTACGTGACCACGGTCGGCTGGGTTTCAGCTTTAGGTCCACTGTCTCCTCGAACCAAAACTTCAGTTGTCCGTCCAGTCCCATGCATGTCTTGATAACCGATGCATTCTGTCTGATCAAGGGTATGAAAATCTGCTTTACTTTGATTTCTTTCTTGCTTCTTTACTTTAATTTGGTAGCTCGTCATTAGATCTTGATTGCCTATGTCCTTAGGGACCTGAGGTCCAATGATCATTTCATTCTTTCCTTGCATCTCGGGTTTAGGGCCACACCTGGTCATCTCCATATCTTGACAGTCATCGTCGTGAGCGATCTGGGACCAAGCTTTACTGCCATTCCTTTCCCGCTGTCCTTCTTTAGGCATGCAGTTTGTCATCTCCATATCCTGGCAATCACTGTCCAATGGCTGGTCAAACGCTTGTGACCCAAGTTTGCTTTCACCCTCAGTAAGCCTACCAGGTTCTTTCAGATCAATAACTTTCCCATGACATGTGATATCAAGGTGACTGTCATCAACGAGTAATGAACTATCCGCATTCGTATCCACCCTTGAGGTCTTCGCACACTCAAGCTTTCTCAAGAACAAAGATCCATTCGTCTTACAGCAGCTCACTTTCTCAAGCGATGGTGTGGGTTCTATATTGCCAGGCCTCTCCGCACTAATGTTATGTTGCTTTGAAGAATAATTTCGTTCATTTTCTATACGTGTGATGTGGAGATCGTCGTTAATCTTCACAGCAGCTCCATTTCTGCCCACTTTGATTTCTCCTAAAATTCGACGTGGTGCAGTGACCATATGTTTGCGAAAAACGCTTGAATCGACGTTCACAGTATTTTCATCTTGACTGGTAGTATCTCCTTGATTTGCAGTAAGTTCCATTTGCTCGCTGGTAAGATCTTCGCATTCCAGCTGCTCACCAAGACATCGCGTGAAGTCTAAGGATGTTGTTTTCTCAGCCAAATTCTGCAAAGATTAACGAGCAGATTTGTTAAACTAATAAGCAGGATGTAAAAATTCACTGAAAGCAATAAAGTGTAGATAAAAAATGTTCATTAAATTGTTGGCATTCAAACGTTTTCGGTGCAAAGAACGTTCGCTAAATAAAGAGGTTGATTCAGTGAATTTTGTGTAGAAGCATCATGACGTAAAAAATATAGTAGCTGACCGAATGATCAACATCAGCATAAGACGAAACACCTCAAATTATACTTTTTATTTTAAATTTATTCAAAATCAAAAATAATAACCATAAAATGTAAATGCGGAGGCTTAAAGTGTATTCCTCGTATCTCATTCGCCATTACCTCAAAAAAGAAAACTAAAGCTACATTGAAGCATGAGTACATATATCACCAAAGGATGTTGCTTGCTAATCGATTAATTCAATTTTTTATACCATTTTGCTCTACAAATTAAAAAAGGACTAGGCTCCGTGCGATGTTATGTGGTATTTCCTAGTGGAACAAGCCAAGGAATGGCGTTGAAAATTTCCGACGGTTCTCACCATGTCTCAACAACTCAAAGGTAAGAGTACTGGTTTGTCAAACGAGATAGTTTAGGTTTGATTTCCGGTGGCGGTGATCAATAATACTATCCCAATATATACACTGTTATTGTTGCTTTGTATTTCATTTTTAACTCACGGGCCTGTGAAACTGCAGGAATAGTGAAGGCGGATGTAGGCAAAATACTCTGTAAATATCTGGTATGTTTTACCTCAACGGTCGGTAAACTCTGGCCATTATTTACTCTCAAGATTGTCGAGCGCGCTGTTACAATAGGTGGTTCCCCGGACTCGCACGATCCATCATTCCCAGTCATTTTCATGTGGGTAGAAGTAACGCCTCCGACAACGGTTTCTTCTTCTATATCTTCCATGCCCCCATGACATCGAGTAAAACTTAAAGTATCCCCTTGTCCCGACGAAGACTATGGGGAAAAGGTTTAGAAAAAGTAATTTGGATTGATGAGATTGGACGACGTCAACTTTTTTCAAGGGAAGGTAAATATGAAGGTCACAAATCATAATAACTACACGTTATCCAGTTTACAAAGCCATGATCAAATCCAGCTATCCACATACTTTTGACGCGTGGCTTTCACTGACAGGAGATTTGAAGAAATGAGTGCTTTGGGTCTCGCTTTATAATTGGCTACACGACAAGCAGATTGTTGTTACACAAGCCTTCATCGGCAATTTTCGAAATTGTATTTGTAAGAAATGCTGCTTTCTGCATTCGGAGCAATTGAAAACATTTTGGGAATATGAGTCATTTATACTCGATCACATGAAAGGAGTCTGTATTAGGTGAAACTAAGTTTTCCAGTGGCAAAAAATGCAAATGATTCTGTGACCATGCTTATCTAGTGAGGAACTCAGTCGACTAAGCTACAAAGGGCGTTGTGGAAAGCGCGGTCACAAGTTCCACTATTTGTATACATGGTAACACTGATCACGTGAAGGATATATTCAAGGAATGTGGACCTTATTCCAAAATGGCGGATGATTTAAAATTCTTTTATACGCATAGAAGTTAGCCCTTGTGAACTCGTTTTCATGTAAGAAGTTCAAAATAATTTTTACTCAAAAACGAGGTTATAGAGGCCAATTTATATGCATATAAAATAATTTTAAATCATCCACCATTTTGGAATAAGGTCTATTAGCGAGAACAGTTGCGAAAAATGCAACTCATCGACATTACGATCTAGAAATACAGAGCCCGCGATTACCCTCTCGGTAACGACTTCGTAGCTCAGTAGGCAGACAACTGCATTAGATTCGCAGGTTCACGGGTTCGATTCCCAGCCACGAGTTGCCCTTTCTTGGCTCGATTTTCATTAAGATTCTTTGTACGGACTGAGTAGGAAATAAAAACCATGTTTGCGGAAGCTATACATAAATGTATCTACAGATTCGGGATGCCATACAAATCAGCATGTGTCCGTGAAGTTATGGCCACAGCCTGTATGTGATTTAATAGATGGGAAGAAACGGAGTGAGTGACAAGGAGAAGGTCAATTAGTTTAAATGTATTAACTACTATTAAGATATCATTGTCGCAAGCTACTATCTTGAAGCTTGTTACTTTTGTTGTTACCACTCAAAAAGACCCTTCTTAGAATCGGTGGGAGAACCCCAACTAGTGTTTGAACAATCAAAAAAAGGTTTGCGATACTGAATTTATACCTTGGCTTTATGTTCAGCGCGTCCAGTTCTGTTTCTTAATGGAAAGTCACTGGTGTAGTGCAATGAACTAGTAGTTGTTGTGTTGACATTTTCACCAAGTCGTCGAAGGAATGCCAACCCATTAACCTTAAAGGAGCTGTTCATTTCAGTTGATCCACAAGGGTTTTGGTTGTCATTACTTTTACCATCACGATAGGGAATATTATAGACGGTTTCGTCCTTTGTCATCACTAGCGTTTCATTTGCAGTAATGTCCATTTGGTTGGACGTGTCGTCTTCATCATCTGCCACAACTCCTCCGTAACAACGCGTGAAGTCAAGAGATGTTCTTTTCCTGTTCTGGAATTGTTCATCTTGATGCACTGACATGACCTAAGGGTTTAAAATTGGAATGGAGATCAAAGTTGATAACAGGGTCCGCAGGGAAAACAGAGTATTCACAGCAAAGATTAGAATTTGCAGTCGAGAAGAGCAATAAGTTGTGGCAGTCTGTGTTAAGAGCCTGTGATAAGCGAACAACAATCAGTGTTTTAGCCAGGCCTAAATGAAAGGGCGCCCCTCCTTCCATTTCCATCTTCACCAGCGCCCTTCCGTTTTTTGAGTGCCCTGTAATTTTTCCTTTTTGCCCGCTTGTTTTGCTCGTCGTATCGCACGGTCAGCGGCGTAGTAAACGCGCTGTTAAGATGACGTATCGATTAAAGCCGATCAGATCTCTGAAACATGGGTTGTATGTTTACCGGCAGTACTCAAATGAACTAATGAAACTTCCTGCCTTATTTCATTCGCCAAACTAGACCACTGAAATAAGTAACGGCCAGCTGTGAAAATTGACTCCAAAAAGCGAGCAGTAGTGGCTGTATTTATGTCACTTTCGGGTGAAGTCTACTATTTTATCGTCATACTGTAACATATATTGCTATGCCCTACATTGCTTAAATTAAGCTATACTAAACGTCGCAAGGCACAGGTAGTAGACAAGTCCCAACTTCAATTCCGTTGAGTTTATTAGTACAGCCATCCATGACATACCGACCAGATATCATGAGCGACTGATAACATTTTCGAGCCGGCCAAGAATTTGGATGTCCGTAGCTTTTTTGTTTTTTTTCACAAGCTGGCGAAGATAATCACGAGATTTTCTCTTCTTGCTGCCCCAGTGTGAGCAGAAATTAAATAAATGATAGAATATCCCCCAAATCTAATCGTAATGGTTTCGTTAGAACTGACACAATGAGGGTATAGAATAAATGAGAGAAAGCCACCAGTGAGATCCAACCTACACCAGTGGCGTTGACATTCTTGGTATTATTCGGCGGAAATTGTAGCTCAGTTGGAAGAGGATTGGACTACATTCCAGCGCTTTGGGTTCCTATTCCAGCCAAATAGCTCTAAAATAGCAATTTTTGGAATAGGTCCTCGTCATTGTTAACTTTTGGACAAGATTTTGCAATGGTTTCTTGCTTGTACGAAATTTTTTCTAGATGGTCAGGATTTAAAGATGGAGGCCATCACAGTCCACGAAGAGTTAGTTCCGGATCAGCCATCGGCTGGCCTGTTTTGAGAAAGTTGTTTGGCTTATTTATTGATAGCGTTATCTACTGCTATAAGCCAATATGTTTGCTATTTGTCCGTATATCGGTTGATGATGGTTATAACTTTATAGTTTCTTGTCTTCTTGGAGGAAATTGAAGTCCTACTATCCGCTCTCCTCACTGGATAGTACCGTTAACAAACTTACAATTACTTCAGTAGTCAAGTCTTACAGTCGGTTTTCGTTCCGTTATTCCACTATGACAGCACAGGAAATAATTTTTCCCATTTACTAGGACAGATGTCTTTTCAAACTGTCATCTTGATGGGACAAATTACAAAACTGGACAGACGTTAATGAACATTACGTACTGTCCAATGTTTTCAATGGTATATCCTTAACTGACTGCCAAGTAACTGATCAAACATGAAATACGAGCTATTATTATATGGCAACGTTTGTTTTCCGATCTGTATCCAAAATTACGCAAGCTGATTGGCTGCCTCGCTGTGCAATAAGTTTTTCGTAAAGACCGGCTAGCAGTCTGGGGCGCAAAATGTGAGTTCCTTGTCCGATTTATACATTTTCTGGCCGTACAATAAATTCGTTATTAGCCTCGTTTGTTCGGTCTGTACGGGAAAGTATTAGCCCTTGGAATTTACGGGCAGACCTCACTCCGTCGTCGCTCGGTCTATACGAAATCCTCTGACAAATACTTTCCCGTACAGACCTCACACTCGGTTGATAAGCAATCATTATAAAACTTGGTTTACAAAGCATTATGTGGTGATGACTACCACAAAGCGTTTTCCAAGTTCATTTAAAATTTAAGTACACAAAAAGTTAATGATTACGTGTTCATCCAGATTTTGGTTCAAAAAATTCATGTTTTTGTCTGACGTTTCGGTTTCCTGTACGGAAACCATCCTCAGAGACGTGAATGATGACGGTTGGAAAAAGATCTTTCATGTTGCATCAGCGATACGTAAATTTGTTTGTCTGCGTGGGTAATGGTGGTATTCACACCCGGATGAACACGTAATCATTAATTCTACAAAACCCGGATTCAAACCATTTACTACACAAAAAGTGTAAAAAAGTGATGGTGAATTGTATTAATTCTGATTTTTTAAATGTTTTTCGGAAACAAATGTCATCAGTTATTTTTTTTTAGAACAAAAGCTAAATAATTTTTGTGCTCGGGCACCATGTCCAATCAATTTGTAAAATTAATCGGACATTTTAGATATTTGGTCGGACAATGTCCGGTGACCGACTGTCATATCCAGCTCTGCTATGATATCAAAATTTTCCTTCTTTACCTCTTAACTTGATGGTATTGAGTACAAATGTCGACCATTTGATGTAACCTGAATGTTAAACTCAAATGCGCGCAGATTGGAGCTTTGTGTCATTGGAGACAACATGAGAACGTTAGTCAAGCTCGTCTTCTCATTTCTGAGCCCCATGCCGGAATCGACCAAGCAATTAGATGTCATGAAAAGGTCGCGCGTTCGATTCCCGTCTGGGGTTCAGAAATCGCTTTCTGAGGACACCAGCCTCGCAAACGTTCAAATGTCGTCTTCAATAACACAAAGCTACTTACACATACTGTTTCTCGGATATTCATAACATGCATGTATCAAGTGTCTGATGACAAAAGAAATTGTTGTGGCAAACCTTAGAAAAGTGTTAAATGATTACAAACTGAAAAACGCGACTTCACAATCTACTTCCGGTTTTCATATTTTTCTGTCGTCAGTAAAATAAATGCTACGACCTTCTCGCACATTCGTGCTTTAGACTTCCTTCTTGACAAAATGTTTAACAGTATGCTCATTTACCTGCTAGAGTAACACTCTGAAATACCCAAATTCTACTCTAATGCATTGGGGCATTATGGCACAGACCTTGAGTTCCTGGAGACCCTGCCCTTGTCTGTTTTTTGGTGCTCTTGTCTGGAAAAAAGACATATCTGATGGTTGTATGCTCTGCTTTTGTTCACGAATCAGACCTTCGCCGTTATTTACTGCAATATCCATTTGACCTACGAAAGCGCCTGCTTCAAAACCAATACCGATGTACTCGGTAAAGTCTCGAGAAGTAGTTTCGCCGACAAAGTCAGGACACCGTTCCCCACCCTATGTTAACAAAAAATAAAAATAGGCTAAATTTCAATTCCCGTAACACTATTTGATGAGTTTTTAATCAAGGCTCAAATATCAGACGTGCACACTTTCCTAACGATAGGTTTCCCATTGACGAGTAAATTCATCTGCCATTAGCCAGAGTAAAATACTAAGGGAGCAACAGCGTCTGGAAAGAGTTTTAAGGAGATAGTTTGACTCCTTTTAGACGGTAGGTCTTCCACTTACGATTAAAAACTAATCGTTTGGTGTAAGCCAGACTGAGGGTAAAATACTGATGAGTTGCTACTGTCCGGAACAAGTTAAAGCACATCTAGTATAGCTTAAGTAGAAGAATGAACTCGGGTAGAGAATAATGATGTTAAATGTTACTCCGAGTGACGAACCACACCGGACAAGTAGAGAAAACTCTACTTGGCCCAGCAGGGATTCGAACCCGCGACATTCGGTTTACTAGTTCATTATTCTCTACCCGAGTTCATACTTCTACTTAAGCTATTTAAAATCAGATAGGATTTAAATGTCCCGATATGGAGGATATTAGTATATGTTTCGAAATATCAAGAGCCCAATTACGAGCATTTCGCGAACAGCTCCCAACTTAACCTGTAGCTCAATTGGTAGAGCGTCGGACTAGTAAACCGAATGTCGTGCGTTCGAATCCCTGCTGGGCCAGGTAAAGTTTTCTCTACTTATCCGGTATGGTTCGTCACTCGGAGTAACATTTAACATCATCACATATAGTATATTCTCGACATTACTGTATTTTGCAGACTTTGTACTCAGTTACCTATATGTTACGCCCAAGCAATTCTGCGCGCAAATTAGCTTGTTGTCGGCGAGGTTGTCGTTACGGTTATTGTCGATTAAGTCATAAAATTCAGCATACGTACTAGTGGAAGACGTTTGCAAACAAACTATGACCAACTTTCAGGATTGTTTTGGTTTAGTTTTTAATGCCACATATTTTCTCATAATGATCACACATTATTACAACTTGTCGTTCTACCTGAGGAAATCTTTGCTTTTGTGGACTGTCTTGAATTGGACTTGACAAAAGAGAGGGCAGGCCTAGGAGTAAATTAAACAGTAACTTTAATTAGATCCAGGAATCGAACCCTTGTCAATGAGGCGAAAGACGTGTGCTACCACTGTGCATCGAGCACCTCTAATTACGAGGCCAATAAATGGCTATCTTGTCACTGGTGAAGTCCTCGATGTTAAAAAAATTAGCGCAATATCTTTGAAACCATATAACCAGCGACACTAAACCTTTTTAACTCTTCTTGGAACAACGACTGATGCTCGAACTTAGGGTCGTGACCTTGGCGCTCGAAATCCTTCTGTTACAAGTTCAAGGTGCTATTGTCCTCGCGAAATTCTGACATACTCCTCACGTCTAGTGTGGAACCAGGACAGTGTGTAGAATATACTTGGAACTAAAAATTTTTCATTGGTTTAATTTGGAGAGAGAATCTTGTGATTGTAACGACGCTTTGTCCTTGAGGTAAATAAGTACTTTTGTCGATACTGTATAACCTTATCGCCATAATTTAACTGTTCTCCCTAGAGGTCCAGTAAGGGCCACCTCTCTTGGGTGCAGCACTAGTACAGAAAGAAACCGGAATATCCGAAGAAATCCTGCTGGGCTCGATGGAGTCAAACGGGACTTTTTTCCACAAATGATCAACGCAGCTTTAATCAGACAACTGCATGCGAGGAGCTGGAATCGAACTCTAGCAACAAAGAACATCCGAGTTCCTCATGATAATACCGACGTGAATATTGCAATTTTGATACTGCCATAGTTAATAATAATTTTGCTTTTTGAATAATTAATGTCTATGGTAGTGGTGCCAATATCGCGTTCAAATTGACACATTTTAGCCGGGATTGTACATTTTTAGATTGTCACCAAACCTTTTTGTAATTCCTCCCTCGACAAAAAATTAGCATCTTCGAGTTGCTAACGGTACTTATCTCATGACACACCCACAATTCATTGTTTTAACAGAAGCGTTAAATCCTTTATCCAACCCATTTTTAGTATAAAGTAAATACCGGCACCTTACAAACGACTTATTCACAAATTCAAACGTGCGAACAACCAACAGACTTAACACTTCGACAAACTGATAATTAATGCCTACACAACTGTACCAACTGCTTTTCACAAACAACCACATCTCTGTGACTCATACGACCGCCCACTTACGACGCAAGAACAAGGTACAAATACAGGCGAACCTGACACTTACTCTCCTTTTGACTCTGAAGATGACCGCCGCTAAGGCTGTCAAAACGTCGAACACTTCCACCAACAGTCTTTCTCAAGACTACACTAACCTAGTCTACAGGTTGTTCAAAGCCTGGTAGTTCATGCGATGGATAAGTTATGACGGGTGAGAGTAACTGAACTCAAATTTTATCTACTGAATATGGAGATAGCCACAAAGTAGTTCTATTTGGCAGATAAAATGTATGTTTGGTTTTTCAATGCATCGAGAATGCCGTTCACTAATTTCGACTTATCTGCCAGGTAAGCTAATCAGATAACAAAACATAACTTTGAAATGTATTTTAATACTAACGTTTCGTTACTACACGTAATATCATCAGAGTGATAGATGATGTTACGTGTAGTAACGAAACGTTAGTATTGAAATACATTTCTCACACAGCATTAGATATTCATAGCATTTCGGCCAGTGAGATGTCCTAAATTAAGTCACGTGTATGTACCTGGA
>JBAHVQ010000416.1:323222-334879 GCA_036872915.1 Nanipora kamurai | reverse complement strand
ATTATTATTATTATTATTATTATTATTATTATTATTATTATTATTATTATTATTATTATTATTATTATTATTATGATGATGACTTGAAAGACTGCATGGGGTTTTTTTTAGGTAGTAGTCAAATAGTTTTATGATTGAAGTGAATCTTTATGAGGGCCAATAATTATTTATATTTGGGCATGTTATGAGGTTTATTCAAACTTGCAGTAAAGTGCACTCATATCATTTTTACAATATTTGCTGTTTGTCTCATTACTCCACTCTTCTTCCTTAGTGAGTTGTCTCTCTGTTTGTGGTAACTTTTTTTTGTACATTATGGTATTGACTGATGAGGATCCTTGCTATGTTATCTTTATGGCAAGCTGATCTTCCAAGAAAAACCCTTGGGTAATCTTGTTGGAAAGGCTTTTAATATTAACTGTCTGTTTTTAAACTTTGCATAGCGGAAGAACTGCCTTGCACATAGCAGTAGAACATGGTCATGTTGAACTGATTAAATACTTGATACAACAGAAGGTAAAACACTGGATTGTTTTGGTCCATCACCTGTATTAAACAGAGTTGAAATATTATCCTAATTATTTCTGCATCTTGCTATATACTCAAACCTTACATTCTCAAAGAAACCAGTATTTATTGGTATTTAAGCCTGCCAGTAGAAAGCAAATTCAGGTCAAAAAGCTTCAATTGTATGCTGAAAACTGCTTATTAGTGGATGATGAGACATCATTGAATTGGAGCCCTGTTGTCTCAAAATAACCTCTATTATACCATGAAATAGTTGTACTTAGGTCAGCCTGTTTTTATTTACTGGATTACAAACTTCACTTGTAAATCTTCCTGGAAGGGTTTTTTTTTAAAAAACAAAAACAGCAACTTTGTACTAATACCCATTTAAAGTCAGAATGGATTATTGCTAATTAATGTGAACTTTACATCACCCATTACATGTGGAATCAGTCTAGAACAGAGTCATGTTACGTGTGCATGTTGTGTTGGCAATTTTGGCAATTGCATGTTGAACATTAGCCTGCATACTGGCCTGACTTTTGCAATTTCTCCAGAGATAAAACAGCATTACCTCTTCAATTTATGGTTGGAAGAAAAAACAAGGCACCAGAACTGTTTAGTGCAAATTTTTTATTTTTATTTTTGCAAATCAAAGGTTGGCAAATCTGCAATCCTACAGATAAAGAAGGCAGACCTTACTGTGTGTCTCTGAAAGCTTTCCTTTAGTTAACCATCTGTGACAAGTAAAATTGTCTCTCATTTACCAGAGTAATATACCAGAGTGCACACTCACCCCTTGATTGGTTAATTGATTCTAGTGCCAAACTGTTTGCAATTGGTCATAAGTATGTTTCTTTTAACAGAACACTGACTTAAGAGCTAGGGACAGTAAACTTCTAACACCGATGCACAATGCTGTTCTTCAAAACAACAGGTAACTGCTTGTGGTTAGCCAATGCATGCTGTTATACCTTTTAGAAAGCATTTGAGTTTACTTTTTACAAAAATAGACAAATTTTGCTAGGCTTTAAAGCATTGGGATATGCTTTGAAATCCCTACTGTAATAAAATCACTTATGATTTTATTTTATATGATTTCATTTATTTAGTTAATTAATTAACTGATTTGTTTAGTTAATTAATTAACTAATTATATAATTAGTTAATTATTAATCAACAATTAATTTATTATTTTTTATTTGTTTGTTTATGTATTGGTTGGTTGCTTGATTGATTGATTGATTGACTAATGGATTGACTGATTGATTGATTGATTGATTGATTGATTGATTGATAAATTGTGTTATTGATCATATGACTAGGGCATGTTTTGCCTAATAAGGTCAGGATTACAAAGAAAACACCAGAGCTGAATTGCATACTGAATTGGCATATTCCAATGTCCTGTACTAATTTTAACAGTCCAGGGAAGGTGAAAACTGCTCTATTGTACATTTCACCCAATCAATGTGAGGCATTTTAATGACTTCTTGCATGTTCTTTTTCACTTCTGGAAATAATGATCTGATTAATTTGAACATGCATTTAAGGGAAAAATCTCCCAGTACAGTGTAAATTGAGTTCTCATCCATCTCATTCCCCCTGCCCTCTCAGGGCTTTGAAAGATAGGATTCAAAGTTGTGAAATACTGGCCAATATTACTTGTCAGACATTTAGATAAGATGTCTTATCCAGCAGAGTCAGGTGGTATGCAATTCAATATTAAATCTGGGCTTCAGTTTTTTTATTTGGAGAAAAAGAAATAGTAAGGTTAGTGTAACCTTGGGAAGCAATGTTGGTTTTGAAAACCACTGCAGCGGCATTTATCTTCAGAGTCAAACAAAAAGTGTTCATCAGGTTGACCTGTTTATGTCTCTGGTTTTCGTATTGTTAGTGTGTGTTGTTCAGGAGAAAAGACCTGTTTTCGTCAATGCGCTATTTATACAGTACTATGTATGAATTTCAGAGATGTCCACTGGATAACATGGTCCGAACTCAGTTGAGGTTCCCCCCAGGCTTAGGTTCCCTCGATTGCCTTTTTAGGGCAACTAATGCATGTTCGGTGAACAGAGTGTACTTTTATTATAAACAAAACTCCAACCATTCCATTCGAAACCGCAAATTAGGGTCTCGGAAGACTGTAAGGTGACGACTGAAATAAGTTTATTTACAAGTTGTCTGTCGAACAACACGGCAAACAGCAGAGATTTTTTGCAAGCTGTTACCGAAATGACTGAGTTTTAAAAATCTGAAGGACATCACGTAATATCGAGCTTAGATTAAACGTTTTTAAGTTAATGGCACTAAGTTAATGTTATTCAATGAAAAGCACTAAAATTTTTTTCTACGCTCATACTCCTGGCAACCTCACGAACAAATATGCTTGGCTAAGCCGCGTCTCGTGTAGAACCATGGCGACTGGAGAGTATCATTGGGACGAGAAATTATAAATTCTCTTTTACGTCGTCTTGGTTGCGTTAACTCCCAAAAATCAGGTTGTGCGAGTAAGTTCAAGAATAAAGTCAGGCGTCGTACAACCTAGCAGTTGGTAATACATAAGGAGTGCTGCTTACGCGGTTTTTTTCCTCAAACAGAAACGGTTGAAGAGTTGTGATTGCTAAAAAGCACGTTAACGAGTAACTACATTTTTCGAGCAAAGTTCCTTCGTTAGGTATAACGTGAGACACGTTTCCCGTGGGTAATTTCTTGTGGAATACCCTTCGCTTGAGGCGTTTAAATGATAATTACCTGCTGAAGCCGAGAGCTGAGGATGATAAAACTGGCTGAGACCTTGCTAATTCTTGATATCAAGATAGCCGAATTCAATAATTTTTTATCAACATTTTGAGGTAGTACAGCAACCAGGTAAAACTTTGCCAGCCAAGAGGATTGCTTACAGTAGCTCAAGCTGAACAGCTTATAAGTGGCATGTCGTCAACACACGCACGATATTGTTTGTTTATACCGATAAGAAACGATAAATTCACATTTAACCTACACTGCTGAAGTCAACTGAAAAAGTTGACTCGAGCGGGATTTCAAAGTTCAAATCCCGCTCGAGATGTTTTTTTGCTGAAGTCAACTTTTTCAGTTGACTTCAGCAGTGTAGGTTAAATGTGAATTTATCGTTTCATATTACCCTGAGGATGATTCTGAAATAGAATTATACCGATAGTTCCCGCGGATAATAGCGTTTTGGGCTCCAAAATCTCACCGGTTAACTTCAAATACTGGTAGCGAGAAGTTTCTCAAAGTATTTTTTACCAATCGTAGCAAATAGTTTAGAGAAAAAGGGCAGCTAGGTACTAAGAAACGTTCGTTTACTCAGAAAAACGATTTCTTCCCGTCTAGGGCTCAGAAATCGTTTTACTGAGTAAACGAGCTTGACGAACCCTTTAACCATCTTACCGAACTGCTGACCAATAGTACGTCGTCGGGCCAAGGATATCAGCAACAACTGGAATACAACAACAGCACATTGACAAAATATTTTATCTCATACACACCACCCACCTAAACTTAAAAATTAGACGCCTAAATTGGAGAACCTGACCAACACTCTTCCCTTCACTTTGACGATGACCGCCGCGTAAGTTGTCCAAACCATCGCCAACAGTCTTTCTCAAGACTACACTACCTAGACGATCACCATCAACAAACATCTGAGTATATTCTTTGTTCGTTGAAACCTTTGGGTTTAACACTGTAAACTGTACATTATTGTTTTTTCCGCGTTGGAAGGAGATGAAGCTATCCGATGCCGTCCCCAGAAACCAGATTCAGTGCCCTAGTTCAAATTCTTATTCCACATAAAAAATTAGTCTCATGTTCATTTTTCTCTCTGTCAGACAAGTCTGCTGGATTCTGGAAAGTAGTAGCAAGGAAAGCTTGTCAAACGACAAAGATCAGGATGGGAAAACACCAATAGACTATGCCATGACCGTCGGAAAGAGTTTGCAGTAAGTTCAGTCAGTACTCAAAATAAACTGTCGCATGTGTAAGAAAATCCAGCCGAAGGTACTAATTCGCCCGGGGCAGACTTTGACGGCTTGCCTGTCCAAGAAAAACTTTTAAAAATCCCGTTTGTTTTCCAAAACGTCGCTCTCGTTGGTAAGGCTTGATGATGATAGAAAATTTCGTAAAAACAAGCAACATGTATACTGCAGACTTGCACTTACTACGACTAATTGACCCGTCCTGAATTCGTTCCAATGCCCACAAAACAATGAATCTAAGTCGAGGCAAGAGTAGACAAAATGGCCAAAATGACAAAACGGAAAATTTTCTTCTGATTCGTTGCAGTCTTACGAAAACTCTTCGTCGCTGGCAAAGAATGAGGAAATCCAATGGAGAACTCACTATTCCTTGGATCTCATGGATCGCTTCTCTGATTACACCTTCAGCGAGTACTCTCTGTGTGGCGTTTTTTATTTGGTATTTTACTTCCCGCTTGTTGATAACCTTACTCAGCCTCATCGTGCTTCAGTTTGCTTACTTCTATGCCATGAGACCTCATCGTCTCTGGCACATATCCCGAGCTCCAAACCCGGGATTGTGTGGATGGTTTTATGGTTCAGTCATTTTAAGTTTGTCCATTTATTTTACACTCATTTTACCAAGTATCCTTTTTTTGACTAGGAGTGAGTGTCTTGATATTGCTGAGTGAAATAATTAGTGAAAAGGTGAAAGTAGTAAAGAATTTTCAAGTGTAAATTACAATTGCCTACTAAGCTGAGAATGCGTCGACCACAGCTTGGTAATGACTCCAAGGAATATTAGATTTCGTTGACATCGCACAGAGGGCCTTTTCTCCGTTATTGTAAACTCGAGATTTATCTTGATGATTTTTAATTCAAAGATATCGCGTGCATCTGTCAAACACTCTATGCTGTACTGTCATAAGCCTTGTGTTAGTTTACGGTTTCGAGACTAGGTGAAGTACATCAGTAGTTTTTGGCATATGAAACAGCAACTGCATGCATTGACAGCACATTGTATCCATACAGTCCAATTCGCATAAAATTTTGTTCTTCGCTTGCAATCTGAAACCTTGTAATTCAGTGGTTAAAGCGTTTCCCCGGTTAAGGAAGGTTGCGAGTTCGCTTCTTGCCAGCAGGTGACAATTTATATTTTAAGTGTATGATCTTGACTAACAAACCCCCTCTGTATCTTCATGCTTGCACAATTTCACTCCACCGAACGGCAGATTAAACTGAATATAATTTTTCCTAACAATGTCTTAATAGAATAATCATGTTTACTCAGATAACTCGATCTTTAGTAAAGATATGAAGGCAGACTTGTGTTCATTCGAGGGATTTTTAGCTCAGTTTGTATTCTTGACTAGTCCTTAGAAATCTGGCCAGATTATGGATATACCCTATTTGCATTAGCCATGTGTGTCATGTTTGTTGTATCGTGCAGGTAAATTATTCAAATAATTTATTATATGATTGTTTGATAAAATAAGCGGTTAGAATGAGCACAGCTGGTGAACACCTTTATTGACCGACCTACATTCATAGATACATAATGTCTATCTGAATGTAGGTAGGTATGTATGTATGTGTTTGTTTTTTACCTTGTTTGTTCTTTCATTGGCATAACATTTCATCAGAAACTTAAAGAACTGTTTGAAATTAAGACTTTCTGGAGACTCGAGGTTAACATATTTTACGTCACATCTAATAAACTCGGAAAAGTACGATCTTTATATTTCTTATTGTTGCGAACAAAACCGATTTAGAAAGTGTAGTCATTTGGCAATTTTAGACTAGGAGGAAATAGCGAAAGCATGCCGTGCTCCATTTCATGTCCTTTTGCTAACAATCGTCTTTCATTCGTCCGTTCTTTTCTCATAAAACTTTCCCAAATCAATTATCTGAATATTTTTTTGCACTCCAAAAACAATGGAGCAAAAATTCTGTAATTTCACGGACGAAAACCAGTCTAGTGAAGGCTAATTAATATCTCCATAAAATTTTGTTAAAACATGCATCATCTAAGAATAGAACCTATCAGTCAACACTAATCCTACAACACCGAACCCCTTGAAACTGCCTCAGTTCCCTCGGGATAATGAAATGTTAACTTCTCTGTATTTTAGGATTTAGCTGTATTAACTCCTTCCTGGCCGTATAGGTCCTCAGCGACCTATGGAGACTTAAGTATTTGACTCTGGCTAACGCCAGAAGATTTTACTCGTCAAGGGAAAAGTCCTCGGTCAGGAAAGGATTAAATTTCAATTTAATTTCAACTTAAAAAGAATTACTATCATCAAGACTGTTTGTTTTCATTGCTCAGGAAAGTTTATACTGATCCCGGAGTAAGCAGGGAAACGAGAGTTGATAAAGACGGACATCCCATGGTTTGTACCTTGATGGAATTATCTGCTGCAGCTAGAGTTGGTATAGGTTTGTTTAGTCCCTCAGAAAGTTGGTCCTTATTCATTTCTTATTAATTTTGCACTCCAGGGCATTATTGACGTGGTCAGCGCAAGAATTCCGTCACGCGAGTACTGCGAAAGGTGTACGGTAAGCAGCCGACACTGTCTTAGGGAAACAAACCATGAAAACAAGCATCTTGTGAACGTCAAGATTTGAGAATTGCCATTTCTAATTTTGTCTTGTTTTTCTAAAATCTTTATCGACTTTAAATATCGACTTTATTTCAAAGCCTTCGTCAAGGTTCGGCAAAAGCTTTGAAATAATTTCGAAATATTACCATTTTCAATTTTGGCTTGTTTTTCTGAAATCTCGAGTCCAAAAGATGCTTGTTTTCGGAATTTTTTTTCCTTCTTCATTTTTTTGAAATTATCGGCTGATAAGAAACGGCTAGTAAATGTGCCCAAAAAAGAGTTAAATTTCCGTTAAGTCTCTCATACGGTCAAACTTGAACTTAGCGGACATCGCCGGGGAATTTTTCCGTGTCCGTTTGATAGAGATGTCCTCTAAATCAAGGTTCTCGATTCCAGGCTTGTTAGATGGTAGACGTGGTCTCAAACAAAGTTCCCGCAACGGTACAGTGTTAAGTACCACAAAGTGATGGAAAATTGATGTATAGTACATACAACACAGCAAGACAGAGAAAAAAAACAAAGAGTTTGATTAGCTCAGTATTAACCGACCCACATTGCATTACCAAATCGGCCAGTTGCTAAAGTAAATAAGGAAAGTTTAATCTCATTAAATAATGTTTTGTTTTACGTTTCTTTCAATTGAGAAGTATATATATATATTTTACAGTAATGTGTGCTTTTCAAGATGTTTTAAAACAAATGTGATACTGTTGTCAATTGAGCCCTTTCACCGAAACTGTGCCAACTTTTTCGTTCGTTGTAGACGGCCTATCCAGCCAGAACAAAGCACTGTAGATTATGTGATTGTTGTTATAAGGGCTTGGATCACCATTGTATGTTTCTGATGACATGTGTCGCAATCAACAACCATGGCGCATTTTTGGCCTTGGTTGCTTCGGTTTTTATTGCTCAGATGTCTTTCATCAGAGGAGCACTTTTTCGTAAGTACACGTACACTGTAGTTCAGTCATCAATATATTTCTTGGTTTTATTGCTCGACTGTCATGTAGTTCTTTAAAAACTGAGCGGGTCTCTCGCTAGTCTGGGTGGGCTGATACGTGGGTGGCTGTAAGGAATGATGGCGGTTAAAGTCTGTTGGTTTATGAGGGTACTTGATGGTTTGGTTGGATGGCTTGCCTGCTTGATTGCTAGTTGGTAGGCGTGTTAGTTGATTTGCTGGGTGGTTGTTTGATTTGCGAGGTGGTTGGTTGGCTGGCTGGTTGATTAGTTGATTAGTTGATATAAAAGTGGAGTGCTGCGTCGACAGTATAGAACGGCTTGTAGATAACCAAATGGGGTTGGAAAACTGCGAGAACTTTAGCGTAGAGAAACTGACGTTTCGAGCGAAGGCCTTTCGTCGAAGTGAAATTAGTTGGGTTGGCGGGTTAATAGACTGCTTGATAGGCTAGGGGTGTTGGCTCTTTGGAAGCCAGTTGGTTTGTTGTTGGTTATATGGGTTGTTGGCTAGCTAGCTGGCCAGTTGACTGGCAGATTTGTCTAGCAGCCTAATTGTTTGTGGTGTTAGATTCTCTTGAAACACCCAACTAACTGTTACAATTTTTTTAAATAGTTTCAACCTCGTGGAATCAGTAAGAGTTGGTTGTTGATCGTCCAGGTTGTTATAGTTTTGAGAATAACTGCTGTTGGTGACTGACGTTTGACGGCCTCAACGGCGTTCATCTTCAGTGTCAAGTGGAAGGTGTTTGTCGGGTTCGCCGATTTATCTGGTTCAGTTGTGTGCTTCATTAGTTAGCTTTGGTTAGCTCTGTTTAACTCTGTGTGGTGTGTATAGGTTTTATGCGTGGTTCGAATGTTCATCTTATTGGTAAGTCAGTGTTGGTGTTAGTGTGGGTCTGTTGTTTGTTTACATGTATAAATCTTTAGTAGGCTGACAGTATTCGTTGGCATATGTTAATATAGCTTGTACACCAGCCTTTTTTTACCAGCTTCTATTCCAGCTTTCTGACTTGACTCTCAAAAATGTGAGCCGTTGAGCCATCGAAACGTCAGTCTACAAAAACAGTCATTCTCAGGACTACAACGACATAGGTGATCAACAGCCATCTGTAACTGTTATTCTATCAAATGATATTAATGTCTTTGAAACGTCAGGATATAGTTGAATCGAGCTTCGTTTAACATTTTCGCCCGCAGGATCAGTGTTCCATAATTTTACTCTGGCTAATGCCAGACGACTTTGTTTGTCCAGTGGAGACATCCTGCCGGGAAAGAACTAATAAACATGCCGTTTACCTTGCAGACAGATTACTTGGTAATGTTGTCATTTCCTGGTCAATTTACCTAAATATAACTAATTAGGTTTTTTTCCCCCCATTAGATTTTTGGATGTTGAGTGAAAGTCACCAGGAATTGTCGTACGTGGTAAGTCACTACTTTTATAGAAGGGATCGATGTGTTGCCTATTCGCGGCTCTTCCGTTTCTCCGTCCCCTTTCGCCGTACGGCGATAAACGTTTAAACACTAAGCAGCAACACTGCTGGGTACCCGAGTTTTGTACATATGTACATATACGTATGTGTATATACATTACTCACCGAGCAGACATTCTGGTAGACGAATGTTTAATGACTGGGTGCTAAAGGCTTATGTATTATTATATAAGTGTCAATTATAAAATTACAGAATTAGTATTGTTTAACTGGCAATTCATTGGGCGCTTAAGACTTCTGAAGTATTAGCGAGATAATTTTGTTCACAGTAAAACTGAGCTGCTGTAAAAAATATTCGAAACCTACTTTTTTTGGAAAGAACATTGCCACGTACTTCAGGCAGTTAAGTCAATTGACGAAATCGTTTGCAACTCGAAACATTTATTTGAAATTATCTATATTGGCCGATGCTGTTGTGCGGCATGAGGTAGACTTGCTACAAGTACTCCCCAGTCTCTTTTTCGCAGTTCGCTTCTCCGCTGGAAAGGACTTGTCCCACTTGCAACAAGCCAAATTTACCGGTACGGGAATCGAACACGTAATCTTCTAATCACCAGTGAGACTGTAGTTCTCAGTACATATATTAACTACGAACCAGTACAAATAGTTTTCGTCTGAGTCCATGTAACCCAATGATTAGAGCATCCTCCCGGCAATCGGAAGGTTAAGGTTTCGATTCCAGTCGCGGGCTCGGTTAGTAAGCGTGAGGAGCATGCGCAATTTGGATTCATCTGTGAAGTAAAATGTCGCTAAATATGGAACCAAAAACTTGATCGATTCGTTGCTTAAGTGTTATTCGAAAAGTCATCAATAATTCTTGAGTAATATTGAAAAGAAACTAATGTTTCATTAAGGCCTATAAGTATGAGATAGAACTGACTGATAAATCATCAGGGGTTTGGTTGTTCAAAGTACGGATAGCTTTTCTACCCGATAAGTCCTAACGAGTGAGCGACGCTATCCCAGCATTAAACTACCAAACTTTAAAAAAAACCGTGAGATGTTTAAAAAGAGCAGATGTGTCACCAGTACTTTGCCAGCTCAAGTGAACCACTTAGCAGACCCTGGTGTTGCTGGTCAACATGTCCGACCCTACTGGGACCATATTGGAGAGGTTAAGATTCTCGTTTGCCGTTCGCCGTTTGGTGTTTGCCGTTTCAGGGTAAAGTAAGCAATTTCACTTCTGCCATCACCACAAGAATTCTTTCTGTTTTTCTCAATCACTTATTTGGTACTTCGAGAAAGCGTAAATAGAATTGCCGATTTCATGTTCACCGATACCAAGGAAGAGAGATCAACGGTTTAAAGCCTTGGAAATACTGCAACTTGCGATAGAAATTATCATAACAAAACGGGTCGGTTCAAACAATCGCAGATCAACGTCTAGCATAGGACAGAATTTATGAGCATATTTTGTTTGAATAGTCTTTCAGATTTGCAATGGAAAATTTCAAGTTCTTTGTAGATCCAAAGCTTGTGGAATACTGTGGTGAGCCTTAGCCACGAAAGTATTCATGGCAAACGAGGCTTGGACGACATTCGTTTACATTAAACGCGAATCGTAACCTCACAATTACAAGCCTGGTTCTCATAAAATCGTAACAATCGTACGATTGTAGAAACATAGCAGTCGTAATGGTCGAGTGATCGTGGCAATCGTAGAACCTGAGTGGATTCGTAGGTAAAGTAGATTCGAGGTCTACTTTCACGACTGCCGCGATCACGACAAGACAGTCACGCCTGCCGTGCGATCGTATTTCTATATGTAAACATCTCCAGTCCACGAGTGTTATGCGACCCAGATACGACAACTTAATATTCCACGTACCGTTGCAAGCTCGATTTTCAAGATCCTTTCAAGATAGTTGTCCGATTATATGATATTACGGTTATATGAAACCAAGACTATTTGAGAGTCGTCTGATCGAGAATTCTTGTATCATGCGATGGTCGGACGACAATTATATGAGAACCATTATGCTCCGTCATTAATATCTCTTTTTTTTTACTGTTTCGGACGATCTTTATGTAATAGTTAAAATATGATCGGACGCGAATATTTTAACTTACTTACCAAATGAACAAAAGAATGAAGCTTATTAGTATTCTTAACTTTGATA